>APFE030695705.1:0-17381 GCA_000404065.3 Pinus taeda | reverse complement strand
CAATTTGATCATGTGCTGGCTGCTAATAAGAGTCCTCTATCTAAAAAAAGAGTTATTATAAACAAGTAGTTCATAATGTCGACTCTTTTGCTTTAATTCATCTCGCTAAAGCTTTGATTCAAGTTGGAGAAACTTGATCTTGTAATCTGCATCTTGTAAACAGGTTAGAATATTGGGGAGAGTGGTTCTATTGATTTTGACTATATCATGAACAATAGAGGCTATCAAATTATTCAGTGATTGATATTTTATTAATTTTGACCATTTTTTAACAACTCAAGTAAATGAAGGGTGTCAGGTTCAACAAAAAATGCACCCATTTACAATTCTAATTTGATAAATAAAAGATTGATAGCTCCCAATGTTAGGTAGCTACAATTGCACAATGAGTTGTCTATTATGAACAAAACAATGAATAAATCCTCTCAACTCTAAATACCTCACCATAAATGGATGGCTAGGGACTTTTATCCTTGCTCCATACAACTAGAGAATTTCTAAAATCAAGTTTGTTGTGAGTTATGTTTGACACGCGCACAACCGTTTCAAGATGCAAGACCTCACTTGGCAAGCACTGATCAACTAACTAGAGTGCCTTTGTTACTTTACAATTACATGAGTACTTGTTCTTTCTTTGGCTTTTTAGCCACATGCAGAAACAATCCACTTCAAAATGAAATTTTTAAGACCTACAATGCTAGTGGACCACCATATTGTAACTTTGCAAACACTTGTAGTGTCACTCTTGCTCTTGCAACAACCCATTATGCAATATATACTGTAGCAACAACTACCCCCAAAATATGAATAACATTCTCTAAGCAAGCTTTTTGAGGGGAAGCCAAATCAATTATAAGTTATAACCACATTAATTATATTAGGATTGTGCCCTGCCCTATTCGTACATCTCAAAAAATGGACCTTAGATGGGCAGGTTTAATGAGGCTTATAGGACCTTGGACTATAAGGAACCTAATTGATTTGGAGCAAAATTTTATGGACAAGCATTTCTGTCATCAATTTTCTAGTCACCTCGATCGTTCATCCAAAATATTTGGCACCTCTATGTATGCCAAGTAATTGCCTTTAAGGCTGCATAGATTCAATTTGAAGTGCAAAAAAATATGGAGATATCAAGCCTCCTGGAATCATTACCTTGTAATTTGACAAATGGAGCACAATGAACATATGGAAAAACAATGGGAAAAACTATTTTGATAATGCATATCCAATATTCCACTTTGCAAGGGCTTCAGTGAGGCAGACTCAAGTATCTAGGTCTAAATCCCAAGTATCTAGTGTACACACAAGAACTCTTGCAGGCTAGCACATACTTCAACAACATGTATAGGATTTATATGACAATTGGACAACACCAAGAAGAGGCTTTCAACAGATTTCATTGAACTCTAATACCGCTGTTGAACTCTTGAAAATAAAAGAGAGGTTTAGGATAAATATACATATTAATACACATTTTCTTGACCATTGATTTCATATTGCACAAGGTCTCTTGGACTTCTCATGACTATTGGCCTTCACTTGAGGTTCTTTGCCTTCCTCTCAAGTGAATAAGCCAAGTTTGCACAACCTAAGAGGATTATGTTTTTAACAACTTTGAGGCTTGATTTGAGGATCCTTCCTCAAATTGAGGTTGATCATGATGCTTGGAGACTCATCCAACCCTTCCAGTGCCCATTTGGAGCATTTTGAGCCCTAAAAGGGCATGCTGTCATGCTTATTAAGGGATTATAGCTCATATGTGTGGGCATTTATTGGCATTTTTTATTTGTTGAGATATTGTGTTGGCTTGTAACCCATTTACTTTCTATCTACTCAAAATTTAACTTGTTTTAGGGGCTTTTAGTGGATTATTAGAGGTGATAGACCTATAAAAGGAGGATCACCTCTTTTCATTTATCATCATCACACTTGTGAATTTCAGCCTCTCTTAAAGAGCTTGACTTAGTCTATTGTACCTCGCCACTTGAGGAGATGTGATCTTATGTGGATTTATGATATTGGAGACTAGTTTTTGTGTTGTGGACATCTTGGGATTGAACGAAGGCACATTTTTTGGATATTTTGAGAGTATTCCCTGCATGTCTTTTATGGTTTTACATGTAATGAAATATTGTTAGGCTTCTATTTATTCTGAAGAAAAAGGAGGAATGGATACCCAAATTCAACGCCACTAATGCAATTACTACTGAAAAATATATGCATGAGTTCTATTGGGCTATATGTGCCAGTTTAGTCCAAGATGAAGATGTGTTATGATGCTATTTTCCTTGACCTTAGAAGGAATTGCTAGAGATCGGTATGTTAGTTTGCCCCACAACATTCTCATAGCTTGGGATACCTTTCACTAGGCTTTTGACAAAAGATGGGCCAAGATCAAAGAAGACATTATGCTTCTTGACAAGTTCCAAGGGGCCAAGAAAATCGACAATGAAAATGATAGAGGGTTTATGAAACAGTTTGATAATCTACTCAAGGAGGCTCCTAATCTATACAGCTTCACTGATGAGACTATCCTTGATAGATTAAATCCATTTCTAGACACATGTCATATTGCCTATGAGACAAGAAGGCTGAATCTTTAGATGAGGCTAAAATCTTGGTTGTTGAAATAGGGCAAAATCTCAATTCATCCAAAATTGTTTTGCTTGCTTATCTAAGGGCTAGAATTTAACCGAAGGCTAAGCCTAGCACCCATCTTGAAGTTTTTCAAGATTTACTTTCTTGATAGTTTCTGGTTTCTTGAAAAATCAACTTTCTTGAAATTTGATAAGATATTTTCTGGCCATTTATGGAGATTTGCTTATATTTTAATTCCAAGAAATTGGGGAAAGTAGAAATTTGATCAAATTTAACTTATTGATGAAGCAACCTACTAGGTTTTTGGACTTTTCAAAGTGATCATATTTTTGGATACCTAGTATGGAGTATTAGTTCCAATATGGTGATCATTTGAGATTGGAATTTTGGTCAAAATTTAGGATCTGGTGTTTCACATTTTGTTCATATTTTTACAGATCCAATATTGTGTATGGGATGGGGGTCTAATTTTAAGTCACAAGAATTTTGAAAATCTTGTCTTATACATATGATTTTCATGACACTTTGACCATGTGTGACTTAGTTGATGATTGATTGCATAAATTGAGTAGGTTGCTCAGTGTGCCCCAATGGAGAGATTGTGAGCAGGGCAAGTTTTCTATTACCATATGAATGCCACGTGTCACATAGTGGATTGTGCCATTTGTCCTAAGTTGACTAGGTAACAATTGTTTATGAGGGGGCACATTTTTGCGCTATTTGGAATGTACATTACTTGGGCTATTCTTGTGAAAGGGCTTACTTCTTTGCAATGGTGTTCTAGAATTGGTCTCCTTGTCTTATTCTTGATGTCATTCTTTTATTAGATCTTCTTTTTCTCCATGTAAAAGGCTATAGGTAGAGGAGGAAATTCTCTGTGTTTTACTTCATTTCACCTCGTTGTTATCAATATTTTCTTTTAAGGTTTTGTGATAGAGAGCTAGCAATATATATATATATATATATATATATATATGTAATAATGATTAATTAATTAGTGATTAGTATAGAACATGCATGTCTCTAAGGACATGACCATTTATGAAGGGGCACTTGCCTAGGTATATAAGTGGGCCCTCATTTGTAACAATTCCATCATCTCATATCATCTCTATACTTCTTTCTATAAATTATATTTGTCTTATCATGGATATTTATATATTTTAGATCTTTTGAGTACTCTGCTACGTTTATGAACTTTGTTCATATAACAACTTGTCTTTACGTATGTGTTGGAACTTGGATGACTTCATGTTTAGTAGCGTGATTATATCTTGTTTGATGCTAGAATAGGCCAAATTACCAGTGTTTTACAACCCGCCCGGGGTCATCACCAACCCGGCCGGGTCGATCCGGGGTCGGAGGCTTGGATGGTGACCCGGCCCTTGAAACGGCTTCGGTTCGGCCGAGTCATCAATGACCCCGGCCGAGTCAGGCAATGACTCGGCCGGGTCATTGATGACTCGGCCGACCCGGCCGGGTCCCACAAAAAAACGGCCGGGTCACTGGCAAAACCGAAACGGTCCAATGTATAGGGTTTTCCAGATTCAAAGATGCCTCTTCATCTGCTGTTATGAGCTGAGTTCAGCCAAAGAGTCAAGGTCAAGGACTGTTTTCGATTTTACAGGTTGATCATGTCCAAACATTAAGAGGAGATCTGAGATTCTGAGAATCCCACAGAGTGGGAACATTCCCCTTGCTGAGCCACTGCTAATACTTATGTATGCAGTACCTGTAAGTTTCCTTAAGGGCAGGTTTGAGGTCAGGTTTGATCATTGATGATTGCTTACAGTGCAAGTAAAGAAGGTTTTTTTACAGGTACAAGTAAATCTGCATTTTCTATTGTTGCACCATGCATATATTTCTCATTTCACATCATCACTAAATTTTGTCCTACAACGTGTGGGCTGGATTTTGGATTTGTTATTGTTTTAACCAATGAAAGAGTCTTTAAAGTCTAAAGAAGAGATGCATGCCTATTTAGCTTCAAACATATGCTATTATCCCTCATTTGACATGCTCCGATTATTCCTAGCAAGTTTTGCACCCAATGTGGATGTAAATCCTTTTTCTTGCTAAATACACGTATAGTAAGTTATTGGTGAAGAAAATGTTACTTTGTCCACCATTTTCTAAAACGTTGTTTCCAGTGCTTGGGAAATTGAAAACCATTAAAAACCACCATATTACCATATTTTCCTTGATCAAGATAATGGTATGACAAGTGAACCAACATTTAATACTCTCAAGTAAGTTCATTGCTGGTGGTGATTCACCCTACACTAGTGCCCATGGTGATTCACGATCGAGAAGATACATAGATACATATGCCTAAAGTAGGCTCATGAACCAATCCATTATATCAAAATGGTACCCAATGGCAATACGTAGTCAACTGTCATACATGATCAAAGACTCAAAACAAAAAACACATAACCAAGGAGGCTAGAAATGGCCTCTGGCCCTCTACAACAAAAGTAAACTGTGACGATGACCAGACTCCAGTACTAGTACCACTGGCCCCTGGGCCACTGGCTAGTAGCTACTGCCAGAGGAGCCAAGATCATGTCGATCAATCTAGCAACCACAAGCTCAAAACCGGTCAAATACTATTTCTTCCCTTTGATGAAAAGCATCATGAACTAGGGCTCACATACACTAGTGCGATGAGCGACCATAGGGTGACTCACCCTACACATTTTTTGATATAATGGATTGGTTCATGAGCCTACTTTGATCATATGTTGTCTTCCATCTATATTATAATGTTGTGTGTTTGGAAACATGAATGAAAATCTTTAAAATTATGTTTAAAATCTTCAAAATTATGTTTTTTTATCAAAAAACTAAATATTTAATGTATTTTTTACAACGACCGAGTCATTGAAAACGAGTCGGCCGAGTCATTACCGTTTCGGAGTTGGAGTCGGGGTCATTGCTCGGTCGAGTCGGAGTCGGAGTCGGAGTCTTAAAAACATTGAATTACTAAGAGAATACTTGAAAACAACCTAGAAGGCTCTTTTTGAAGTGTTTTTTGAACTCTTTAGGTTAAATAAGCTTGATGGCCTCTATTTTTGCACGCAGAAATAGGAAGGTACTATAGTGCATTTATGATTTGCATGCATAAAAAAATCATACTATTTCTAAAACTTGCTTTCTTAGCGTTTTCTTGGCAAAACTCTGTAAGTTTAGATTTCCCAATATGTACTATTTGTAGCAGGTTTAGATGTAAAATATTGTTTTTATCTATTTGCATTTTTCAAGGTATTAGATATCATACATGATTGCAGGGTTGCGGGGGAGCACCCCCACTCCGAACCCGCTCTTGCAGCGCACTCTAGGTGGGAGCACATCGAGAGTGCGCTCCCTAATTTTTTTTTTGCTCCATGCCAATTCAGGAGTGATAGAGGGGCCTCTTGAAGATTGGAAACAAGAATTTGGCCTTAGTGTTGATATGCAGTTCTTAGTAATGTTAAATTCTTAAAGTAAAAGTGACATTCTCCTTTATCTTTCATTTTCATCCTTATACTTAATTTTTCAACATTACCATGAAATGAATTAAGGATTTTTGGGAGTGGGTTCGACCTCATTGGATTTCATATGGAGAAAGTAGAATTTTAGATCTCGCTTAAAATCCAACAGAGTTATCATTTTTTCAAGATTTAAGGATTGCGGGGATTACAATGTTACCATTGGATTTTGTCATGTACTAGGGTATGGAACTTGTATTTAATGAAGAGCACCAAGATCTTTATGTGGGGGGAGACTCCCAATAATCAAGAGCACCTAGGGTACTATGTGGAAATTTCTAAACTGAAATTCTACTGCAGCAACTGATTTATTTCACCTACTTATTCTTCACAATAATTTATTTACAAAATCCCTTCAACAAATATTAAAATAAATTCTACTTTAGTTATCACATAATTGCACAGGGAAAAATACATGCACAAGAACCAATCACATCAACACAGTTGTTTTTGGACAATTGTCCCTGAAAAAACCCAATGCGGGAAAACCGGTGCAATAGATGACGGTTTTATTAATCTTCAACAACAATTTCTTTTACAAGGAATGATTTTACAAAGAAACTGAAAGAAAACACCTGAGACTTTCCCTCTGCAACTTTCTGACACTTCGGAGACCCTTCTCCCACTCCTGTGTCACCTTTGTGTCACTGTATGTGGCTCTGAGTAGCTCTGCGTCCCTCTGCCTCAACCTATGTGAGCGCTACGTCTCTCCTCTGGACTGCGTCTCTCTCTGCGCTGTCTCTCACTGTCCCCACATCACCTCCTCCTCAGACATAGCCTACTGCTGATGCCCTCCTCTTCCTCCACCTTGCAACTCTCCCTTTGAAATCGATCTCCTCTCTTGACAATCAATTTTCATTGAGATACTGAGTATTTGCTTGTGTGTCTCCAAATAATCCTCAATTCTTCTTTTATACTTTTCCTGTTGATGAATCAATGATCGAGATTAAGTCGCTAATCAACGACTAAGATTAAAACAAACTTGATCCTCATCTCTTAGAAGCTTCTCACCCTTATCTTTATTAATACCCATTAATGATTTTATTTTCCTACGTTTAGACTTAGGAACCCATTAAAAATATTAATTATTTTAATAACTCCTCATCCGGGTGGAATTTCTCGAAACGATTTTTGGGTCTTGGAGATCTTATGTGCCTTAGCCTCTCCACCAAATTTCAAGGCTAGAGCACATCCGATGCTACCAAAAATCAACACTCCCTCTTAGCTAGGAATGTGCTCTAGCAATGCTTCACCATAGAAGCATCACACTGATCCTCCACATCGGTCCTCTGTGCTGATGCTTGGCCTGCTGCCCTACATCCACTGCACTGCTGCTTCCTGTACTGCTACCCATGAGACTGCCACTGCCATTGCTACATCTGTACTGCAGCTCCCTCTCAACATGCTGCATCATGTTGCCCATAGCATTGCTACTACTAACTACTGTACTGCAACTCGCGACACTTATCCATTTCTGCGACTGAAATGGATTCTTCACCATCCACATCTTCTCCTTGAAATAAACAAACTTTGTTCTTCCTAGAGCCTTGGTGAGGATGTCTGCCACCTATTCTCCTGTAGGAGTGTACCTCAACTGTATTGCCCCTCGTTGGACACAGTCCTTGACAAAGTGATCAATGTGCTTCGACCGATCATGAAATACTGGATTCTCAGAGAGCTTGATGTAACTTTGATTATCACACAAAATCTTGGTCACTTCCATCCTTCCCCTGAATAGATTCACAAGCAATTTTTTAAGCCATATGGCTTTGCATGAAGCTATGCTAGCTGCCATATATTCAGCTTCAGCTGAGCCTAGAGCCACGAATTTCTGTTTCCTACTATACCAGGAGGTCAATCCTGATCCAATGTTGAAACAGTACCCAGTTGTACTTTTTCGATTTACTGAACTTCCAGCCCAATCTGCGTCAGTAAACCCACTCAGCCTGATGTCATTGCCTTGGGTGTACAATAGTCCATGCTCGACTGTTCCTTGTATATACTTGAGAACATGTTTGGCTGCTGCCCAGTGCGCCCTCTTGGGTTCCACCATGAATTGATTGAGGGTATTGACATTGTAACAAATGTCTAGCTTGATATTCACCAAATACATCAGGGACCCTATAAGTTGCCCGTACAAGGTGGGATCAACATCTTTATCTTTTGATGCATCAATCTTCTTCCAGTTGGTGATCATTGGAGTACCCATAGGTCTACATTCTTGCATCCTGAATCTCTTCAAGATCTTTGTAGCATATCTCCCTTGTCCAAGGAAGATTTGACCCTTCTGTTGCTAAACTTCCAACCCCAGGAAATAATGCATCTGTCCCAAATCCTTCATGTCAAATTTTGTGGCTAGGTTCTTCTTGCAGTCTTTGATGAGATTGGTTGATCCTGCCAGGAAAATATCCTCTACATATAACACTAGGATTAGAGGCTCATTCTCTACGACAAGATAGTAGAGATTAGGATTTGCGTCGCTCTTGACGAACCCCATCTTCTGCAAGTAGCCATCAATTTGACCATACCATGCTCTAGGTGCCTGTTTAAGCCCATACAAGGCTTTCTTTAATTGGCATACGTGAGACTTCTTCTCATGTGTCTCAAAACCCTCTGGCTGTTCAATGTATACTTCCTCTTCTGTTACCCCATTCAAGAATGTTGCCTTGACATCCATCTAGTGAATCTCCCACCCCATCTGTGCTGCAAGAGATATCGCCGTTCTAATAGAAGTATACCTAGCTACTAGGGCGAAGGTTTCTTTGTACTCTATCCCTTCCTTCTAAGCATACCCCTTAGCCACAAACCTGGCTTTGTATTTCTCCACACTATCGTCTGCAACATATTTGACTTTGTAGATCCATCTTAAACCTATCACTGACCTGTCTTGAGGCCTAGGTACCACTTCCCAAACATCATTGACCACTATAGAACTGTATTCCTCCACCATTGTATCTACTCATACTTGATGTTGAACAACCTCCTGAAAACTAGAAGGTTCCCCAACCTGAGCTACTAGGGCTTGGTATCTGTCTAGCTGCCTTCGCTCACTTTTATCATTCCTGGGTGCACCAATGAAGTCCTCTGTTACGAATATAAATTACATAAAATAAAATAAATATAATTAAATGTAAATAATAATGATTATCTAAAATAGTCATTAGTTAAGTGAAAAGGCATGTCTAAGAGACATGCCTAGTCATGAAAGGTCAACTGCCTAGGTATAAAAATAGGGCCTCAGTGTAACATTCATCACTTATACATTTTATATATATTAATAAATTATTATTTACAAATACCTGTGTATTTTTACATTCAAGTTTCCAAGCTATCAATATTCTTGCTCCTGTATCGGTTTTTATGCTTCAGTGGTATTAGAGCTATGGCACACAATATAATCATGCGGGTCTTTGAACGTTGTTCGCCGCACAATGTGCCATTACATTCACGCCTTGAATGCGTTGAGTAGTTTAATAAAATTCAAGAAGTATTTTAGCATTTAGAAAAATCATGTGCTGAAGCTGCAACATGTTTTAAGGAGAGTTATGCATAAATTTATAATAAGGAAGATGATAACAATAGTGAAGAAACGAAACAAGAGAATGATGCAAATGAGGCAACCAATAGAAGACAAGTAATCAGTCTAAGTATCTCTGAAAGATCTCATGAACAAAAAATTCTAGGGGATGAGGATGGAGAAATTGAACAAGTTAGAAAACTAAGTGATCAAGGTGATGGTCACCATGTAACTCATTCAACAATAGATATGCGTGATGTTTTTTTTGTTTATTCTGGAGAAGAAGAACAACAATATGAGGAAGGGAAAAAGGAGAAACTAGTAGGCCCTCCCTTAGAGATGGAGTTTCCTTTACACCCACCGCTAGGTCCGCTGCAACCAATGGATATTCTAGATGAGGAGAAAAATAAGGCGGCTCAGAAAGCAGAGTTATCAATTACGGAGCCTATATTTGTACAACTATCATACATCCAGCCTCAACATGACTACCTTATTGGTAATTATCTTGTTGGAAGGGATGATGCGATACAACTAGTAGCACTGCAAATTCTTGCTGAAGTTGATCGTGTTGAGAATCTTGAATCATCTCCAGATTTGTCTGTGTTGGTTGATCGATACCTTCCAAGACAGTTGGAATCATCAAGGGAAAAAAATGAATGGGAGGAAGATGTTTTGGGGCACTACTGTACTATTGTGCATTTATCTAAAGATGAAGCAAGGCAGCAAGTGTTTTGTATTCTTCGTGCCTTGCCATATGGAGATTCAATACTCTATAGTGTTAGAAAAATTAGGGACCCGATAGGGTTATTTCCTTGTCAAGTTATTCTTGGTATCAACAAGGGGGGGGGGGTCCACTTCTTTGGACCAGTTCCAAAAGAATACTTACATTCTGTTGAACTTTGTGTCATCATTCAATTCGGAAGTATCTCTTCTGCAGTTTTTTTCAAAATGAGAATTGCAAGAACATTGCTTGTTTCCAAATCTAAGACTAAATAGTGGCTGGAGGCCAACCAACTTGCAGATGTTGATGAATTCGATGACAAGAGGAAGGAGCTCGAAAACACTTGCAATCCTATCATTGCTAAGATATTGTCGTGGTTGTCACTTGAACACTTGCTCAAATTTAGTTGTGTCACTAAACAATGGAATGCTTTATCTTCGTCAACCAAATTCATAAGTGGTCTTTGGGATAAGGAGTTTCAAAAGGTTATTGCCAGGATGCCATGGCTGGCTTTGCCATTTGGAGACAAGACTATAAAGAAATTGTTTCAATACTGCCAAGTTTCGACTATGGCTGAACTAGTTGTTATAAATTCAAATGAGAAATTACATTGGGAATTGTCGTTTACTCCATATCTTATCATAGAATTTTATGGAACCAAGAAAAACGCTCCACCGCCGCCATCTGTTGGCCTGTCATCCACTGTGCTATCTGCCATACACTAACCCCCTTGCTGTGTGGTTCTCCATTCTCAACGTCCCCCCTCCTATCCACGCTGTCACTAGGCCCTGATCTCCATTACTTTGTCACCAGACCCCGGTTTCCATTGCTCTGTCACTGGCCCCGACAAAGCCTTATCAACAAGCATTCTCCACGCCCGTGTTCTGTCACCAAGCTTGAAGAAGCCTTATCAACATGCATTCTCCCTGTCCATCGCTGCACCAGTACCCAACGACCAAGCCGACCTGCGATCTCTCCCACAAGTTTGCCCTTCGATAAAAGTTGTTGTTGCTTGCACGCAACCTCATTGATTGTCCATGCGAGCAGTTGACGCGACAACATGGGTTGGAGCGACACACAAACAGGGTGCCAAGAATGTAGTGGGCGACAATGCTCCGTGGACTGCTCATCCTTCTAGAACACTTGTCAATGCTATCCCGACAACTTTGCATATCTGCACGATTCTGCCTATTATTCGATTCAACTATCTGCATGTTGAATGCCATTCCAACAAAGAATAAATGCCGCAATCTCCACTGTCAAACACCGTGTCCAAAGTCAAGCGTGATGTCCTTTGGTAAATTGTAACCTAGCAATGGAGAAAACGGTAACCATCAGTCACATCTATATTTTTTAAATTTTGATTCGTTAAAAAAAATTAACATTAACATAGTTTTACATGGGTAGATAATCTTTTATATATATATAACCATATTAAATTATTTATATATATATATTATATATATATCTATATATATATATTAAATAAGAATTTTTTTTTAATAAGTCATATTAATATTATATATAACTTATTAAAAAAAATTCTTTATATATCTATATATATATTTAAATAAGATTTTTTTAATAGTTATAAACTTATATATATTATATATATATATATATATATATATAATATATATAATATATATAACTATAAAAAAAAATCGATAACCCTGGACTCATCAGAGTTACCAACGAATCATAGAAGATGAGCTACAAATGACGCAGTCAAAAGAAGAAAGTATCAGCGGCCACGTGTAAAGAAGACATTCGCGGCATTCATGGCAGATAAGAGATCAAGTCTTTTCATCAACAAGCTTTGAGGACAAAGCTTTTGAAGAAAGAGGCAATGTTACAAATATAAATTACATAAAATAAATAAATGTAAATAAATGTAAATAATAATGATTATCTAAAATAGTCATTAGTTAAGTGAAAAGGCATGTCTAAGAGACATGCCTAGTCATGAAAGGTCACTTGCCTAGGTATAAAAACAAGGCCTTAGTATAACATTCATCACTTATACATTTTATATATATTAATAAATTATTATTTACAAATACGTGTGTGTATTTTTACATTCAAGTTTCCAAGCTATCAGTTTTCTTGCTTCAGTATCGATTTTTATGCTTCATCCTCTGCATCTCGTAGAATCTATCGGTGTTCCCGAATCGTTCTTCCACTGGTAGTGGGTACATCTATCCACTCTTCCACTTCTTGAGATTCATCTTGTTTGGAAGCTTTGTCTTCAGGAGAATTTCTGGTACTAGTTTCTACTAGTCGAAGTGGTTGGACCAATGGCTCGTCTTTCGATTGCTCCACGGAAGGCATTTTTCGAGATTTCCTGAAAGCTATGTCCTCCATGAACTTTACATCCCACCGAACTACTACTGTCCTACTCCCTAGAAGATAGATTCTATATGCCTTAGCATTCTCGCTATATCACACAAGATATCCTTTCTCAATAGTTTGATTTAATTTTTTTCTCTTTTCCTCAGGATACAACAATACGCTAAACTCCCAAATATCCTGAAATGACTGACTTTAGGTGTCTTCCCAATGAAGACCCTTTCCGGAGTGATTTTGCCCAATGCTCTGTGTGGAGTCTTGTTCTGGACATACACTGTCGTGCTGCATGCTTCTGCCCACAGGGATTTGGGCATATCCTGATCATACAATATTGCCCTAGCTGCTTCCACAATAGCCCTGTTTTTCCTTTCTGCTAACCCATTCTGCTCCGGATTGTACGGAGCTGTCCACTCTCTTCATATGCCTTCCTTAGCGCAAAAATTGGTGAAGTCCTTGTCAACATACTCTCCACCATTGTTTGAGCACAACACTTTTATCTTCTTTCCTGTCAGATTCTCCATTAGAGCTTTGAACTCTTTGAATCGTCCAAAAACCCCATCCTTGGTTTTCAGAAAGTAGATCCAAGTCTTCCTGGAATGGTCATCGATGAAGCTGACAAAGTATTCAGCACCACTATGAGCTTTTGTGGACATCGATTCGCAGATCTCTGTGTATCAATCCTAGCACACTCTTAGCTCTATTGTTACTTCTAGAAAAGGCTGCTTGGCATACTTGTCCAGGCTCCAGAGCGCACCCTCTGCATACATCATCTCGTTCGGTACTTAGTTCTGGAACTCTTGATAATGTTTTCCTGAGAATTCTCAGAGCCCCATGATGTAAGTGTCCCATTCTCCTGTGCCATAGTTCATTCAAATCTTTGTCTCCATTGCTTCCTATTAGTGCCATTGGTGATTCTAGCTGTAATTTGTACAGTCTGTTACTTTTGATTCCAATCCGAGCCTTCCTTTCCCAACTCAGGCGCTTGACATATACTCTCTCCTTAATTAAGAAAACGTCATAATCCTTGTTTTGAAGTTGAGATACGGAGAATAAGTTCATCCCCAATCTTGGCACATGCAGCACATTGGTTGCTCGAAGCCGCTCTCTTGCTTCAGTTTGAAAGACTACAATACCTCTTCCTACTGGGGTACACTTTGCCTTATTTCCCATAGTGATCTGAAAATTCATTCTTTCTTCTTGATAATCTGAAAAATATTCTTGAATTCCTGTCATATGCCAGGAAACTCCAGTGTCTATGTATGAAACTCTGAGGAGGCAGAGCTTGCTAGGCAAGTGACTTCTTCTTCCAATTTGGAAGCTAACATAGAATAATCGTGATTCATGTCCCTTGTGCATTCTTTTGGAAATCTGTGTGAGTCCCTTTGAGTTGATGCCTCTACATCATGCTCTTGAACCATAATCGATTTTTCTCACCTGTTGTCGGATCTCTGCTCTGATACCATGTGGAAATTTCTAAACTGAAATTCTACTGCAACAACTAATTTATTTCACCTACTTATTCTTCACAATAAGTTATTTACGAAATCCCTTCAACAAATATTAAAATAAATTCTACTGCAGTTATCATAATTACATAAAGAAAAATACATGCACAAGAACCAATCACATCAACACAGTTGCTTTTGGACAATTGTCCCTGGAAAAGCCAGTGCGGGAAAACCGGTGCAACAGATGAAGGTTTTATTAATCTTCAGCAGCAATTGCTTTTTACAAGGAATGATTTTATAGAGAAACTGAAAGAAAACACCTGAGTATTTCCCTCGACAACTTTCTGACACTTTGGAGACCCTTCTTCCACTCCTGCGTCACCTCTGTGCCACTCTGCGTGGCTCTGAGTAGGTCCACGTCCCTTTGCGTTAGCCTGCGTGAGGGCCATGTCTCTCCTTTGGACTGTGTCTCTCTCTGCGCTGTCTCTCACTATCCATGCGTCACCTCCTCTTCAGACATAGCCTGCTGCTAATGCCCTCCTCTTCCTCCACCCTGCAACTCTCCCTCTGAAATCAATCTCCTCTATCGAGAATCGATTTTCCTTGAGATACTGAGTATCTGCGGGTGTGTCTCCAAATGATCCTCTAGTCTTCTCTTATACTTTTCTTGTTGATGAATCAACGACTGCGATTAAGCCTCTAATCAACGGCTAAGATTAAAACAGGCTTGATCCTCGTCTCTTAGAAGCTTCTCACCCTTATCTTTATTAATACCCACTAATATTTTTATTTTCCTAAGTTTAGACTTAGGAACCTATTAAAATTATTAATTATTTTAATAACTTCTCATCCGGGTGGAATTTCTCCAAACGATTTCTAGGTCTAGAAGATCTCATGTGCGTTAGCCTCTCCACGAAATTTCAAGGTTAGAGCACATCCGATGCTACCAAAAATCAACATACTAGGGTATGGAACTTGTATTTAATCAGGAGCACCAAGGTCGTTCGACTATGCAGGAGGAAACCCCTAATAAAGCACTAGACAAGAAATTAGAAATTTCTCTTGGCAAGAGGGTCAAGTAGTAGATAATAGATTTACTTGTCTTTTATAGTTTCTAGTACTTTTTATAACTACTGACTCTTTCATTTTTATTATGGTATTTTTTGTAAACAATATATGACAATTTAAGCTTGAAGTTTGAAGTTGGCATTTATAACTTATTGGTGATGAATTATGAATATAATGCTGCGTGAAAGTTGAAAGTTGAAACATTTCATTTCATGTTAGATATTCTTAGTTATTGTTTGGTTACTTGGTAATGGTAATGGTTACAAGTACAAGTTACAACTTTCGTGATCAATGATGATAAATGTTATATATTGAATTTTGAAAGCTTGAAACTTTAAGATTGATGAATCATGAGACTCGATATGTTGTATGTTACTAACTTGTGGACGTGGTTGATGAAGTTTATAACTTCTAGATGGTTCATGTTATATGGTTCAATCCATGTTTTTATGCTTTTTATATCTAATTCATCATTCTACATGCTTTTGTTGACATATATGTATCAAATAATATAAAAATATATATTATATAAAAATTCGCTCCCTGTATGCTCCTGAACCGAGAGCTTTTGAAAATGTCGCTCCCCGCTCCTGCTCCCAAATAACCTTGCATGATTGTAATATCACATTTATCTAGTGTTTTCTCATCAAAATGAACGAGATTAGTGTGTTGATGTGCACTATTTTGCACAAAAATAGGATATTATAGCAAAATTTCATGTCAGTTTGTACTTGCATACATTATTGAAATCTCACTTGATTTTAGTGTTTGCCGTCATTTTGGGATGTGTTCGCTCGATTTGCACATTTCTAGCACATAACAACAATTGATTATTGTTTATTAGCTAAGTTACTAGGATTCGGAAACGGATATGGATTCAGATTCGCTAGTTTTTTGAAAGTCTAGGATCCGGATACAGCAAGGATACGTCATGTACAAAAAGATTAAAATATAATAATTTTTTTTAAAATTTTAAAATACACTTTAGAGTTCAAAAATCAAATACTCTCTGAAACCATCAAACACTTTTAGAACTAAAATCATTAGATATATTATAAATATGAAGACTGAAACATTGAAATGATGCATCCTCCCTCATACAAAGTAACAAAAATGATAAAACATAATATCATAAATGATAATAGTAAATACATTTACATATCCTCAATTGGATATGCATTATCTTTTGCATATTGCAACTCTACATCATGCATAGATGATGGGGTTCCTGGAATGTAGGAAGTTGCATCAGTAGGCTAGTTTGGTGGTGGAACAATATCCTCAAGTAGGTGAAGGTGAGTCATGGCATTTAATGTCAGGTTCAAGTTAGAGATCTCAAGCTCCACATCCCACATCCTGCTCAGGCCTTTTTTATACTCTGGTTCAACATGAGATAGAAGACAGAGGTTGGAATGAACATACACAAGATCCTCAGCGTTTGCCGCTCCCAGCGTGTTTCACTTCACTGAATTGATGAAGCCATATGTACTCCAATTCCTCTCAGCTGATGAGGAACTAGCAACCTGTGATAACAACCTGGTGGCTAGAGTAGAGGGAGTAACAACATGCATCTTTTCTATTAAAGAATTTTATCAAAGGTTCAGTAACAACACACACCTCCTCCACTTCGCTCAAAATCTCTCTTGATATGAAATTAGCCTTCATATGGCCTCCCCCTTTGGTTTGCTGCTGAAAGATAAAACAAACTATTTCTTTAAAAAAACATTCTCTTCACATCCCACATAGAAATCAAGAGAGATAGAAGAGCCCATAAGCTAGTGGCAAATCATGTAATGGTACGGCACACCAACTCATTATTAGTAAATCTTCTCATCAAGCCAAGCGTAAATGCATGATCTCCCCCTTTGGTTTGCCTATGAAAGATAAAGCATGCCATTCCTTTGAATGAAACATTCTATTCACATCCCACGTAGAAGTCAAGAGAGATTGAAGAACCTTAAAGCTAGTGGAAATCCGTGTAATGGTAGGGCACACCAACTCCTTGTTATTGGTGAATCTTCTCATCAGGCTAAGTACAAATGCTTGATTATATGTAATTTTTGTTATGATCTTGGATGATTCAACAATATCCTTAATACAAGGAATTTTTCCTATATTCTCTAACACCAATTCAATATCATGTGTAG
>APFE030695704.1:92091-153523 GCA_000404065.3 Pinus taeda | reverse complement strand
ATGAAACTTATAAAAACCCAATCTCCCTCCTATCACTCTCATTGTGCATCCTAGACACTTGCAAGAGAAGTTTGAGAGAGTATTGAGTGAAAGGAGCGAAAACAGAGCAAGTTCGGGCGTTGGTCAGGGGCGTGACCCGTCAGGCCAGGTACGTGACCCGTCAGAGGCGCGCGACCCGTCAGAAGGTTTCCCATAGTGCGATTTTACAACAGGCGCGACCCGTTGGGCGTGGTGTGCGACCCGTCAAGCTGTCTCCCTGCAATCTTATTTCAAATTTGCTCAAATGCCCTCCAAGCCATCAAATCGCTTGAGCATAGAATTCAACACTTTTTACAGGCAGAAAGAGCAATACAGTTTGTCCACTTTGCTCCTAAACTATGTCAGAAACCGAAACTTATGAGCAAAGTGATGACCAATCATCAGCTTCAGAGATTGAGGTACAGAGGAGGCCTCGTAAGGGTGGTAAGGGTGGACATCATAAGCGAGAGGAGCCCACCTCTTTGACAGAGTTACAAGCTTGTCCTATGGCAGTCTCATGTTTCCAGTACATGTCTTGCTATGAATTTTGTGAAAGGATCTCTCGGATTCAGCACCATCGAGAGTTGGCCCGCCTTTTTGTTTTACACTTTCATGATGGACATGTCAACCTTGCAGGGGTGAACTTTACATTGACTCTCGAGGTGATCTCACATGCTACAGGGATACCTAATGTTGGTGAGGTGTGGAATAAGCGCAAGATGTTAGATAGTGTTCACTTTGAGCCTTATGTCCGGCCACCATTCATGAGACATCTGGCAGGTGTGTTTCCATTCAGGTTTCTCAGGAGCGAGTATGCTCCCATGATGAAGCTCATCATGCACTATTTTACCTGTGAGGGCAGATTTTCACAGGTGTACTCATATCATATTCGCCTCTTGATGCACTTCACCCGAGTGAGGATGATGAACATCCCGGTTTTCTTCTTTCAGAACATTCAGAGGATGGTGCCCATGTTCTGAGGAAGACCCCGGCACAGCAGTACAGGAGCCTTCATCATTATGGTTTGATTCAGCTAGTAGTATTGCATCAGTTGACTCAGCAGGGCATCTCATGGGAGGAGTTCATCTCTCGTGAGTTTTTTACAGTACTATCACCGCCACATCCTGAGGTTGTTCACGAGGAGGGAGGACCATCACATCAACATGACATCCCTGTCACTAGACATGTCAGCTCCTCACCTATGGTCACCTATCAGAAAGGCCCAAGGGTCTTATTTGCAGTAGTTTGGCGAGTACTTTCTCCACACCAGGTGGAAGGGGTCTCGCCTTCTTCATCAGCACTGCGAGTGTTATCTCCACACCAGGTGGAAGGGGCCTCATTTCTGATAGCAGCACAGGTATCAGAGAGGGGCAAGCAGCCCATGATTGAGGAGATATTGTCAGGTGATCCAGTTATTGATCTTGACGCGGTTCTCCTAGCACAAAGCTCAAAGATATCATTCGAGAGCAAAGGACCGATAATGAGTCGCTGCACACGAAATTTTTGATGGCAAAATGGATAATTAACTATTTAGAGCAGCGAAACAAATAGTTGGAGGATGAGCACAAGCTATATGAGCTGCAGAAGATTCGTGAAGACCAGGAATTGGCTCGTAGGAGACCCGGTGACTTGAGACCCATAGATCGAGAATCTATGCTTATTTGGGACAATGCTCATTTGAAAAGGCTGTTGGCTAACGCCAATCAAGATAACAAACTGCTGAGGAACATGAAAAATAATTATTGGGCGCGGATGCACGCGTGCAAAGCAAAGATGAAGTTGCTTCAAAGGCGGTTGGAAAAGGCATTAAAACGGAGAAAGAGGCCCAATCCCCTCTGTATCTTGGCCGAGGCTTCCTTGAAGGAGCATAGTACTAATTATCTCAGCCAAAACACAAATCCCAAGAAATTTTGAGCATTTTGTGTAGTTTTGGCATTTTTTGGCAATTTACAGGTTTTTGCTCATTAACGGGTCTCACCCCCCGTGAGACCCTTCATCCCGGCAACTCCATTTTGCAAAAACTCAGCATTTCCAGATTTTTCATGCAAAGTTACAACATGCTCATCAAAGGACTAGAGATTTGGTGAAGTTTTGGGCCTCCAGAAAGTCAAAAAACATGCAAAATTTGACTTTCTGCCACTTTTTTGAACTGCAGAAAGCTGTCTTGGGAGAATCGATGTTTTACAGGGAAAATGAACTCCAAATTCAAAAATTCTAGTTGGGCTGGAAAGTAGACTCACAGACATTTCCAACAAGCCCACTTTTTCTCAATTTGGCCACCTACAAGTGCCCCCAACAGGGCTCCAAAGGGGCGCGACCCGTCAGGCAAGGGGGCGCGACCCGTCAGGCAGAATTGTCCAGAAATGCACTGTACAGCCCAAAAAACGCAGATTTGACTCAGTTTGAATTTTTGAGGTGAATGGTGATTATCTTTGATGTAATTATGGTACTTTTTAGACACTTTTACCCTTATGTAACTCTTCTAGAAGATTTATTCATGAAAAGGGTAAAAATTAAATGAATGAATTGGTTTCCAAGTTTATAGAGGCAAGTTGTTTTGACTGCCTAGTTTGTAGTGCTTAATTTAGAAGTGGTTGAAACAGCTCCTAGTATAGTGAGCTCGACCCATGGAGGCAGGGAAAGAGGTTAGATCATCTATATTATGTACTTTCTTGCTCATTTTCATGGTTGGACTCTTGAGGGAGAAGCTATCATTGTATTATTTCACTGTATCTCTGCAATTTTTGGCTAAGGAAGACCAGGGTTTTGCAGTCCTCTTTGGGATTCTTGTGGACACATGTATTGATGGTGTGTTTCTCAATGTACTGTAAGTTTGTTATGTGATTCATTTCCTTTCTTTACTTCTGCACATTAGACAAATGAAGTGTTAAAGTAAGAATTCATGACTGTCATGCTCTGCTTTTAAGTTTGTTTAATTTCAATGTTTTCTACTGTTTAAGGAGAATTCAAAGTTATTGTTTGCTCTCCTTAACTCCTCACCTGTCATTCCTAATCGTCCACCTCAATCAAAGGCATCAATACTGTCTCCTACCTCGCCCCAAAGAACCCCCTGCAGAAACTGTGTCTAATCCTTGCACCCAAAATTGCCATCCCCTCAATTTGCCACCAAAAACCCTAAAAACCCCAAATCAACCCTTTTGATCAGTTTACTAGCCTAAAATCAGTGTTACCCTATTGGTCATCTCATCCATTGAAGATTTTACTGAGATTGACCGGGGAGAGCCTTCTCCTGCCCCGTACGGCTAGCTACGAGGCTAAATGGTTTGATGTTGTCTTGAGGTTTGCCTTTTTCAGCCTGAGGTGAAATTTCAAGCGCTAACAGGATCAACTAGCTTCAGTAGGGACAATGCCCCAACTTACAGAGTTTGTACGATTAGCTCTGAATAGTGTTTCTAAAGAATGACAAGTTTTTGTCTAGAGTATCCTGGGCAGAGAAAAACTGCCAAATTGGGAACGTGTGTGGGCTGCTCTGCAACAAGAGGAGATGAGGCAAGATCTGGTGAGGAGCACCATCACTGGTGCTAGTAGCAATAGTGGGATGAAGCAAGTAAAGGAGGAGGAAGACATGGTCCTCACATCTAAGGGGCAACAGGAGCAACATAGGAGCAAGAAGGACATTTTGAAGATCAAGTGCTTCAACTGTGATGAACTTGTCCACTACAACACTTAATGTCCTCTTAGAAAGAAGGACAAGGAGGAGGAGGAGGATCAACAGGTTGCATCCACTGCGATCGACATGTTGTCCTCCAGATTAGAGGAAGAGTTTGCCATGATCATCGAGATGCCTCTAGGGGTGAGGTGGGGTGATCTAGAATTGTAGTCCCAGAGAGCTATAGGATGGGCAGGATTCTTGAGGAGGTCCACCTCTTGAATCAATACCTCGCTACGGGAGCCCATAACATGCAGTAGTAGGATGGACTAGTAGCAGTTGGTGTAGTCAGGTGCTAGAGTGACAGATCGAGTAGTTAGTAGCAGTCAGATTTTGAGCAGTGCAGAGCAAAGTTGACAACAGTGCAGTTGGCACAGTGCAGAGTTAGTAGCAACGTAGAGGCTTTAGTGACAACACAAAGTTTAGCAGTAGTCAGGAATTGAGTGACAGGTGCATCACATTGACCACTGTTGGTTCAGTATTTTGGATTCTTTTTCGTTGTAGTTGTTGGAGTTGCAACAACATCAGTTGGAGAGGGTTGCAGTGCAGATGCAGGGTTGGCATTAGTTCAGGAGGGTCAACAATAGCACGTATGCAACAATCAGAGTTGCGCAGCAGTTGGTTGGCAATAGGAGCTAGGCGTCAACAATGCAGTAGGAGATGGTGCAGACATAGAGTGATGCTTCAGTAGGTTGCAACATTAGAGCACATTCCTCGCTAAGAGGGAGTGTTGATTTCTGTAGCACTGGGTGTGCTCTAGCCTCGAGATTTTGCAGAGAGGCTAAGACACATGCATTCTCCAAGATCCAAAAATCATTTGGGAAAATTCCACCTAGAGATGGTTTAATTAAAATAATTAATCATTTTTAATGTATTCCTACGTTTAAACTTAGGAAATGTGCTTAATTAAAGGGTATTAATTAAATATGGTATGAATATTCTAGATAAAGACAAGGATCAACTCCCAATTAATCTTAGCTCTTGATTATGTTTTAATCTTGGCCGTTGGTGCTCCAACGAGAGATTATTAGAAGGAGCTTGATGGGCACTTGGAGAACAGATCAAGATAGTGAGATCTAGAGATCACATTTCTCAAGAGTAGAAGCACTAAGTTGTCAGAGAGATATCAAGTGATCTTCTTGCAGTGAGGGGTAGGGATAGTAGACCATAGGAGCATTTTCTAGCTTCGGAGAGTGCAAGGCAGAGAAGGAAACAAGAGGTTCAGAGAGGCAGTGCAAACCTTTAGAGGGAGTCCATATTTTTGCTGGGAGCAGTTGAGATCTAGAGTCAGAAGCCGGGGTGTGAGACTGGAGGGCCAAAGGGTCGAAGTCCCAGTCAGCAAAAGATCAACTGGTAGGGTGACACAGTTCCTAGGAGCTGTGACGTAGATCTGCGTAGGCTGACGCAGAGACTGCGCAGAGGCAGTGTGGGGCTAGCCATTCAGAGCCTAGATCATATTTGGATTGCCAATGACAGTGTGAGAATATTTCTCACTACCTCTTTGCCAGTTTATTCTTTGTAACAGATTTCCAGTTTGGGCATCTAATGATTTGTACTTAGATTACTGCTGCATAATAATAAAACCCTCAATTGTTGCACCGGTTTTCCCATGTTGAGTTTTTCTGGGGACATTGGTCAAAAAATAACGGTGTAATTGCGTGTATGTTTATTTCTCTCTTGTGTAATTGGGAGGATTCGTAGAGGTAGAGGGAATAAGATTATAGATTGATATTCTTCATTCATGGCATCCTTCCATTCTCGATGATTTATAACCTCTTAAAAGGAGTATGGTTCTGCTTCTAATGGTTTTGTCATGTATGTAACACACCCAACATATCTCTTTGGTTTCTTGCTTTCCCTGAATGAGCTTATTGTTCCTCCACGACCTTTTGCATCAAGTAGTGTAGATCTCAACCAATTAGGTCTTTTCCTTGTTTCAGGAATGACCACAGGTTGAATAGATTCACTGGGACCTTATTCTTCATGGTGTGATTCTTCTCTCCCTTGGTCAGATTCTTCCTTAAATATTGGAATTTCTTCATTATCAGAGTCTATGGAAAGTTCTTTTGATTTCTTGAATGCTATGCTGTCATCAAATATGACATCACGATTGACTTTTTTTGGAAATACTGAGAGGGGGGGTGAATAAGTATTTCCTTAGCAATTAACACTTTTAAATCTTTTTAGAATATTAGTTAATCTTCAATTATTATTAATGTTTATGCAGTAATAACAATAAATAAAAGAACACAAAAGGCACAAGAATTTTAGGTGGAAAACCCCCTCCAAGTCAAAAACCACGTAACTCTTTTCTAATAGATTCTTTAATCTTCAGGCCCAACTGAAATGAAAGCAACAACTTCCTAGAATTTTAGAAAAAACATTCTTCTCTAGCTCCCACTGGAAGGATGCCCCAATCCCCTGGTTTCTTTAGTAATCAACTGAATGAATGCCCCAACACCCTAGCGAGCCACAACTCGCCCTAGAACCACCCTGCCACCCTGAAGTGTTCACAGGCCCCAACTTGTAGGCGACTTCATACACCTACCTAGCACCTCCCTGCCACCCTATAATGACTGAAATAAGACAAGGCTATGGATTCCCAAACCAGGGACAACAATCCACGATACAATAAGATGTACAATGATTTTTGTGTACTTGACCAAATACCCAATCAATCTATGACCTGCAACTTAACCATGACATCATCCCAACAGTGATTCCTATACCTCCCAACACTGCCTCTTCGACTCTAGGCAGAATGACTCTTTCACAAATGACTCTTTTACAATTTTATAATGATGACTCTTTTACAATGATGACTATTTTTTAAATGACTCTTTTAGAAATTTACAATAATGACTCTTGGCCTTAACAATACTTCACGATATCTGAATGGTTGTCATGTCTTCAAGGATGTCCCACTGTATTGCTTCCTTTGATTTGATACTTCTACTCTTGAATTCTTTCTTGATGTTGTAATTGAATCTTCTTCTACCTGCATGCAAAATTTGCTCGACGAAACCAATCCCAAAACAATACAAAATACCCTTCAACTTACCTCTACCTGCAAAACACATGTAAGTGCATAATAATGAATAAATACAAATTAAAAACTACAATACGTACCTGAAGTGTGCTTGTCACTTTTGTTGTTGACTTGCTGCACTAGTCGACAAAGACTCCCACCCTTGATATAGGTATGGACTCTATGCAAGACTATATCCAAAACTGACCTAAAGATATATACAATTAAAACTGATGACAGACCCTAGACTTGTGATGGACCAAGTTCTAAGTACAACAACATAGACCATTCTATCAACTATGACAATACAAGTAACATGAACTTACAATATCATATAGATTTAGCAAACTTGTTGTAGCATCAAGAATATGCAACATAAAATGTGTAGTATCAAGAATAAGACATTCGAAAAACTAATTGTTACATACAGAGACATAAAGATATATCCAAGACATTGTATATACTTACGTTGTCCTGCAAAAAAATATGTCAGAGATGATACTCAAAATTCAAATGTAAACACTAATCATACATACATTGCTGTAGGAGACTTACCCTTAACTGTTGATGTGTGGTCCTTACTGCAGTGATCCTTTAATGCATGCTTTTTCTTGACTTCTAGGTGCTCGATATTGAATCTATTGTATCTATGTAACTTTAGATCTCTAGGGTCTCAAATGTCATCCTATGGTAGCCCTCTGAGCCCTCTTTCAAACCCCATAGGTTTAATCAAGATTGGATTCTTCAAGAAAGAGTTATGCCAAATCTCCCACAATGACTTGGTTATATACTGGTTCAGTAGAGCGAACTTGTACGAAGTGCCATGTGTCACTGTTAAGCCCTTCTGCCCTAAAAACAATACCCAACAAACTAAGGTTTGTCCTCTTTCTGTAACTATTTATGAAATTTGAATCCAATTCTCGGAGGGAAAGTTATGACGATTTTCCCAACGTCACCTATTTGACATGGAATTTTGGATCCTGCAAAAACCCTAACGTACTCAGATCATATCTCCGAAAATATAGTGAAACAAGATCTGAAATTGAGTCACGAGGTTCATCAAGATTTCAGCTCAAATGGGTTTTAATTTCAGTTTCTGAAGCTTCACAGAAAAAGAGTTATAGAGAAAATTCCACGATGGCTTGTTTGAAGCCACAAAATCCCTGGTAGGGGAGGATTTGAGGGTCATTATTTATATGAATGTCTTGAGTTGAGAGGGTCCTCAAAAAGTGAGTGTTGAATGGATTTTAGGAGAGAAAAAAAGCATTATTAATTATTGACTATTCAATGACCACAACCAATTATGAGTGCCATGCCACAACCCCATATGGTTTTAGCCCATTAACCAGGGTTACTAACTGCAAACAAAAATAACTCTCAAACCGTGAAGAACTGTGAGGCGTACCATATATCAACAGAAACATCTTGACGAGTAGAATCCATCAAGAATATATTTGATGCAAAATAATATGAGTTGTCAAGTCAAATGCCCTTGCAAGATCGGGGTAGCCCCTAGTTCTACTTGGGTTGACATCAATGACAACCACTGATCAACAATCTCCCCCTTTGGCATTGATGGCAACACAAGTACCCCCCCTACTATCATGAAACCTCTTCCTATTACCTTCTCTCCCCCTTTGTCATCAATGGCAATGGGTAACTCCCCTTGACAAACAACCATCTTGCGGACCTGTACACACCTTCACTCCCCCTTTCTACTCGAGTAGATAAGAGAAAGAGTCTAATGAAAACTTGGGAGAATCCTAATATTTTGGCGAAGATGCTCAAATGCTTCATGAGGTAATGGTTTGGTAAAGATGTCAGCAATTTGTTCCTTTGTGCCAACATATTCAAGCTTGATATTCTTTTCGGCGACCCGCTCTCTAAGGAAATGATATTTAATCAGAATGTGCTTCATTTTGGAATGCATCACATGATTCTTGGAGATATTGATGGCACTAGTGTTATCGTAAAAGATGGGAATAGGTTCATCAAACTTGACTTGAAGATCTTGCAAAGTTTGCTTCATCCAGAGAACTTGTGTACAACAAGCTGTTGTCGCGATATATTCTGCTTTTGTTGTGGATAACGAGATTGAAGATTGCTTTTTACTTAACCATGAAACAAGACAACCACCTAGATATAATTCTGCTCCACTGGTACTCTTATGATCATCAACACTTCCTGCCTAATCTGCATCTGTATAAGCTTGGATAACCAGATCATTTCCTTTGGGATACCATAGACCATATTCCGTTGTACCCTTAAGATATCGAAGAATTATTTTGACGGAAATAATATGAGATTCTTTTGGTGCTTCTTGGAATCTTGCTACTTGTCCAACTACGTGCATCACATCAGGCCGGGAGGTTGTCACATATAGGAGACTACCAATCATGGATCTATACAACTTTTGGTCCACATCCTTTGACAAATCTTCTAAGCTTAACTTCCAACCTGTTATCATGGGGGTAAGGACTAGCTTGCAATCTTCCATCTAAAATGTTTTGAGCATTTCCTTGATGTACTTGGTTCGATATATGAATATTCCTTTATCCTGCTGACAAATTTGAAGCCCCAAAACGTATGTCAGCTCGCCAAGCATAGACATTTCAAACTCACTTTGCATTTTTGTGGCAAATTCTTTACTTAATCTATCATCATTGCTTCCAAAGATTATATCATCCACATATACTTCGATAATCATTAGGTTATCTTGATCCACTTTCACATAGAGATTGTTGTCAACACTTCCTTTCTTGAATCCTTGTTGATGTAGATACCTATCAAGACGAGCATACCAAGCCCTAGGAGCTTGCTTGAGACCATATAGTGCATTCTTTAATCCACAAACATAGTTTTCTTTGTCAGTGAGTAGAAAACCTTTGAGTTGTTCAATGTAAACTTCTTCTCCCAATTCACCATTTAGAAAGGCTGACTTAACATCCATTTGGTAGACCTTGATTTTTCTCAAGCATGCATATGTGAGAAACATCCTGATAGCTTCCATTCTGGCAACTAGAGCAAATGTTTCTTCAAAATTGATTCCTTCAACTTGTGCATATCCTTTGCAGACTAATCTTGCTTTATTCCTGGTAACCTGTTTGTCCTCATTCAATTTGTTTATGAAGATCCATTTAGTTCCAATAACATTTTTATCCTTTGGTCGTGGAACCAATTCCCAAGTGTTGTTCTTCTCAATTTGATCCAGTCTTCATTGATAGCTGCTACCCAGTGTTCATTTTGACTAGCTTCCTCAAAATTGCTAGGCTCAAAAGTCATTAAAAGGGCAAGATGGGCTTGCTGTGATGAACGAAGTTGTTGACTTCTTCTGGTTCCAATTCCTTCATTTATGTTGCCGATGATCTGATTTGATGGATGATTCTTTTGATACCATACTTTTGAAAGTTTTGGAGAAACTTCTTGTACATCCTGTTGATCATTTCTTATTTCTTCTTGGTTGGCTGGTGTTTCCTTATTTGATTGGTCTTGTTCTGGAGCTTCTTCTTCATCCTTCACAGATTCTACCTCAAGCCCCTCAGATTTTCTTGAAGAGGCGATCTCAAATTCTTCCTCAAAAGTAACATTTATTCTTTCAACTATTTGTTTTTGCCTCAGATTGTAGCATCTATAAGCCTTTCTTTTGCGCAAATAACCAACGAAAATACCTTCGTCAGCACGGGAATTGAACTTGCCCATTTTTTGGTCTTCTCTTTTGATGTAGCATTTACTTCCAAATATTTTGAAGTATTTGACGTTAGCTGGTCTTCCTTTCCATAGTTCATACAGAGTCATGTTACAATTGTCCCTGAGAAGGCCTCTGTTTATAATGAACACAACAGTATCAATTGCTTGAACCCATAATTTATCGTCTAAGTTTGAGTCTTTTAACATGGTTCTAGACATTTCTTGTACGGTTCTGTTTTTTCTTTCAGCTACTCCATTCTGCTGTGGTATTCTGGCTGTTGAGAATTGCCATTTTATTCCATGTTTTTCATAGTATTGTTGAAATGATTTGGACCTGATTTCTCTGCTATTATCTGATCTTAGACATTTGATTTTAAAATCGGTTTCATTTTCGACCAATTCCTTGTAGATTTTGAAACTGTTAAAATTGGAAATTAGGGCCAACTCCATGTGGGTCATCTTATTTATGGAAGCTGATATTTTTCTTGGATTCCTCTCTTTGAGGGGTGTAGGATTGATCTAATGATTATTCGATTCCGACATGTATTTATGGAGATATGACTTTATTTATATTATTTGACAATTTGTCAAGGTCATCCAACAACCAAATTACCCCCAGCTCAACCTCAATGTTGCATTTAAATAGAGTAAGTCTCAAGTAATTTATCACACACACATCTCTCATGATCTCTCGCCACTCTTTGGGTTTAGTGGAAAGAGAGGTCAAGAGGGAGACCTAGCCACAATCCTAGAGAGGAGATCTAGCCCTAGCCACAGGCCTAAAAGAAGCCCTAGTTACAGGTCTAAAAGAAGCTCTAGTTGTAGATCCTAGGAGCACTAATACACAGTGTAAATAAGCCTCTTATTCACAACAAGAGAAGCTCCAATCTGTTGTCTAGAGAAGCTCTTATTCGCAACAAAGGAAGTCCTCTTCCATTGTCAAAAGGTGTCCCTAATTACGCAGTTAAAGGAGACCCTAATACGCAGTTGAAGGAGAGCCCTAGAAGCTATAAATGAAGGATATCTAGCTACAGTGAAGGAGAGACCTAGTCACAACAAGAGGAGACCTAGCCACAACAAAAGGATCCCTATAATAGTGTGAAGGAGTCTAGAAAAATTAGCATGGTAATTATGTGATAAAACCACTTTGTTGTAGATGATAGCATGGCCTATTTCAAGGTTGTTTGGGCATGATAGGGTTATTCTTGAGCTTACTTTGAAAGGCAGAAGAAGTCGCATAAAAGAGGAGCAAGGGACTGTGTTTAAGCATTGATTGGGGCACTGATTAAGGGGACCGAAGTAACAACCCATTGCTGGGCTAGGCCATAGGCCATAGCCAGCAGTTGTAGGGATTTAGAGGCTATGTTCAAGGAGGATTGTAGCCCTATAAGGGAGCGTATAGTCGGAGGGATTGTGTGAAGAAAAGCCACAGCCAATAGGTGGGTTGTTGGGTGTATTTAGGGTGCTGTAGCAGACGGAGTTTTTGCCCTAACCAGTGACCAAGTTTACCAAGAAAAGCACCAGTCCTTGCAGCATGTATAAGGTGCCAGATTAGCAGCTTTGACAGAATCAGTGATGCAGCGAAGGAAGGAGGGTCTTATGGAAGGAAAGCCATGGTACTCTGGGTGTTTGGTTGAGCTATTCTAGGGCTATGATCTGTTGTCTAGAAATCTTCAGTCGTTGGTGTTAGAATTGCAACCTTATTGTGTCATCTTCATGGTGAAGATCTTTGATGTCTGATCTCCTATTTGGCAAGTCAGTATTGACTTTAAATAATTTGTACTATCTCTCTCTCTGCTGAACTATTAAAGAACATAAGAAGATTTGATGAAGGGTTTCCCCACATTGGGGTTTGTCCCTGGCTGGTGCCACATCTTGTGTGCTCTTGTCTTGGCTTGTCTTCTACTGTTTATGTTTATGTTCTATCTGCATTTTACTATTATGCTAATGTGATTTCTAAACTGGACATTGATATTTGGCTAACAATAAAATTGAAGTAAATTTCTCTTAAGCATAGTACATACCAAAATATAACAGAAACATTCGAATGCCTCAGACTTTTTCTTTAGGAAATTGATGACTATCATTCTGGTGCAATCATCTATCATTAACATAAAGTATAATTCACAATCTAAACCTTTTGTTCTCATAGGACCACATAGATGAGTATGTATTAATTCCAGTGGACGTGACGCAAAATGTTCCTTTGTCTTGAACTCGACTTTTGTCTATTTGCTGTGCCGACAAGATTCACATATAATATTGGTAGGTTTTGAGATTTTCGGTATTTCTCTAACTAATTCCTTTTTGCCGATCTTGACCAAGTTTTTGAAATTTATATGTCCCATTCATTTGTGCCATAACCAACTCTCGTCTTCTTTTTCTAAGAAACACCCTTTAGGTGTCTCATCCAAAATATATATGTTGTTTGGATCTCTACTTGCTGTAGCCACAATTTTACCAAACTTGCCTTTCCTAATTTCACATTTCTTCGAGTTGAATAACATCGTGTGTCCTTGATCGCACATTTGTCCAACACTGAGCAAATTGTGATTCATATTTTTAACCAGCAACACATCCTTTGTTAATGCATCCTTGCTTCCAAGAGTGACCATACATGCTCTTATGATGTTTGAAGACCCGTCATTTCCAAAAGACATTGTTCCATCCTTATTTTCTTTCAAGGATATGAACTTATTTCTATCTCCAGTCATATGCATTGAGCAACCACTATCAACATACCATACATTTTTGTTGCTTTGAGGCTTGAGAGCGAGAGCACACCTTTCAGTCTTCCTTTTCCATACTTTTTCATTCTAATTTTGCGAGAATTCCTTTAAAGAGATTCCAAGTCTGCAATGTTTGGCCAGGTGTCCAAAATTGTTACATTTGTAACATTCGACACCATCTCTCAAATGGTCAAATTTGTTGATATTCTGCTGAGTTATGGAATATCCATTTTCGAGAGATCTCCTAGAATTATTTTCATTCAAAACATATATGCGACATTCTGCAACTCTATGTCCAAACTTTCCACATGAATAATAATGACCATAAAAGATAGGTTGATACCTCGGAGGAAATCTTCTTCGAGGAATTGTCTTCCAAGGTTCTTCCTACGAATCTTGATCTCTTAATCTAGCTGGGAGATCTACCTGCTTGGTAGATTTTACATATCCATCTTCTTTAGTTGTCATAGAAGGACTTGACTCATTTTCAAATTTTTCTTTGTAACCAAGACCAGTGTTGTCACTGCATGATCGTTGGTTGCTGATCAGTTCATCCAAAGTCTTTGAGATGTTGGCATAGTTTTGAAGAGTTTTTCCTTTTTTTACTTCCTTTTGTAAATAAACGATTTCAACTTCCAATGCTTCTCTTTCCTTGTTTCTTTCCTTTAATTCTTTCCTGAGCGATTCTTCAATTTGTTTGTATTCTTCAACCTTGATTTTAAGATTTAGGACCTATTCCCTTTTTGTCTTTAATTCGTCTTCAAGAGTGTTGACATGCTTCTTCTCGGCCTTGAGCTCTTTGATAACCCTGATTACTTCATTTTGAAATTCAACCTGATCATTTCTTCTTCTTCGTATCCTTCTTCGTTAGGTGCCTCTTGCTTATTGTGCTTGGCCATAAATAATACTCTTCCATTGATTTTTTCTTCATTATCACTGTCTTCTTCAGATGAGGAGCTATCTTCTTTGGGGAAGAAACTTTTCTTAAACCATTTCTTCTTGCCTTCCTTGTTTAACTTCCTAGGACTTTTCTTTTCTTTCATAACAACCTCATTTTTGTGAGGACATTTGGCTGCAAAATGCCCAACCTCACCACAATCAAAACATATTAATGGATGTTTACCTTTCAATTTTCCCATACCTATTCTCATTTTCCGCGTGAAGTAGGCAAACTCTTTATCTGAGAATTCTTCTTCATCTTCTTCCTTTTCCTCATCCTTACAATTGCAAGTTTTTTTCTTTCAGAGTCTACTTGTCCTTACTATTCTTCTTGGATGTGGCAAATGTTGTTTCTAAGTGAGATGTGCAATCCTCTTCAATCCTCATTTCATATGCTGTAAGAATTCCATGCAATTCATCTATGCTGAGATTGGTCAGATTTGATCTATCTCCTAAGACAGATACCTTAGGGTTAAATCTTGCTGGCAAGGTTATGAGGATCTTTCTGACAACAAATTTCGTTTCAACAGGTTCTCCCAAACCTTCCAATGTATTTGTTGTTTCATCAACATGCTGAAAGTATGCAACAATATCTTCATCTTCCCTCATTTTGTGTTGCTCCAATTTTGTCTTGAAAATTTGAAACTTTGCTTCTTTCACCTTTGAGTCACCTGCACATATATTTTCAAGCTTGCCCCATACTTCTTTAGCAGTTTTGCAACTCAATACCTTAAGATAAAAAAATTCGATAAGCCCACTGATAATAAGATCTTTAGCCTTTGCATCATATACCATATTTTTCTTACCTTGTTCATCTTGGGTCAATGTGAAACCTTTGTCAACGATTTCCCATACTTCGTATTCTTGCACCAGCAAATGAACCTGCATTCTTCCACTCCAAAGTGCATAGTTATTTCCATTGAACAAAGGAACTCTATTCTTAGTATACTCCATGATCTCCTTCCAGTTGTTAGACTGTTATTGAAGGAACCAAACTCTGATACTAATTGTTGGAAACACTAAGACGGGGGGTGAATCAGAGTTCCTTAGCAATTAGCACTTTTAAATATTTTCAGAGCATTAGTTAATATTCAATTATTATTAATGTTTATGCAGTAATAACAGTAAATAATAGAACATAGTAGGCACAAGCATTTTAGGTGGAAAACCCCCTCAGGGTCAAAAACCACTGAACGATTTTCTAATAAATTATTTAATCTTCAACCCCAACTGAAATTAAAGAAACAACTTCCTAGAATTCTAGAAAAGCATTCTTCTCTAGCTCCCACTGGAAGGATGCCCCAATGCCCTAGTTTCTTCAGTAATCAACTGAATGGATGCCCCAACACCCTAGTGAGCCACAACTTGCCCTAGCACCACCCTACCACCTTGAAGTGTTCACAAGCCCCAACCTATAGGCAACTTTATACACCTACATAGCACCTCCTTGCCACCCTATAATGACTAAAATAAGACAAGACTGTGGATTCCCAAACCAAGGACAACAATCTACAATAAGTAAGATGTACAATGATTTTCGTGTACTTGACCAAATACCCAATCACTCTATGACCTGCAACCCAACCATGACATCATCCCAACAGTGACTCCCATACCTCCCAACACTGCCTCTTCGACTCTAGGAAAAATGACTCTTTTACAATCTTTACAATGATGACTCTTTTACAATTTTATAATGATGACTCTTTTATAACTTTACAATAATTACTCTTGGCCTTAACAATACTTCACAATATCTGAATGATTGTCATGTCTTCAAGGATGTCCCGCTGCAATGATTCATTTGATTTGGTACTTCTGCTCTTGAATTCTTGCTTGATGTTGTACTTGAATCTTCTTCTACCTGCATCCAAAGTTTACCCGGCGAAACCAATCCCAAAGCAAAACAAAATACCCTTCAACTTACCTCTGCCTGCAAAACACATGTAAGTGCATAATAAGGAATAAATACAAATTAAAAATTACAATGCGTACCTGAAGTGCGCTTGTCACTTTTGTTTTTGATTTTCTACACCAGTAGACAAAGACTCCCACTCTTGATATAGGCCTAGACTCCATCCAAGACTATATCCAAAACTGACCTAAAAATATATACAATAAAAATTGATGCTAGACCCTAGACTTGTGATGGACCAAGTTCTAAGTACAACAACAGAGACCATTCTATCAACTATGACAAGACAAGTAACATGAAAATACGACATCATATAGATTTAGCAAACTTGGTGTAGCATCAAGAATATGTAGCATAAAATGTGTAGTATCAAGAATAGGACATCCGAAAAACTAATTTTGACATATAGAGACATAGAGATATAACTGAGACACTGTATATACTTATGTTGTCCTGCAAAAGTCAGAGATGATACTCAAAATTCAAATGCAAACACTAATCATGCATACCTTTCTATAGGAGACTTACCCTTGACTATTGATGTGTGGTCCTTACTGCAGTGATCCTTGAATGCATGATTTTTCTTGCCTTCTAGGAGCTTGATATTGGATCTATTGTATCTATGTAATTTCAGATCTCCAGATCCTGGAATTTCACCTTATGGTATCCCTCTGAGTCCTCTTTCCAACCCCATAGGTCTGATCAAGATTGGATTCTTCAAGAAAGAGTTATGTCCAATCTCCCACGATGGCTTAATTATATACGAGTTCAGTAGAGCGAACTTATACGATGTTCCACGTGTCACTATTGTGACCTTCAGCCCTAAAAATGATACCCAACAAACTGTGGTTTATTCTCTTTCTGCCACTATTTAAGAAATTTGAATTCAATTCTCATAGAGAAAGTTATGACGATTTTCCCAACATCACCTGTTTGACATGGAATTCAAGAGCCTGCAAAACCCTAACTTCCTCAGATCATATATCCAAAAATATAGCGAACCAAGATCTGAAATTCGGGCACACGGTTCATCAATATTTCAACGCAAATGGGTTTTAATTTCAGCTTCTGCAGCTTCGCAGAAATTTGTTTATAACGAAAATTCCACGATGGCTTGTTTGAAGCCATAAAATCCCTACTAGAGGAGGATATGAGGGTCATTATCTATATGAATGTCTTGAGTTGAGAGGGTCCTCAACAAGTGAATTTTGAAGGGATTTTAGGAGAAAAAAAAACATTATTAATTATTGACTATTCAATGACCACAACCAATTATGAGTGTCATGCCACAACCCCATAGGGTTGTGGCCCACTAACTGGGGTTATTAACTTCAAACACAGATAATTCTCAAACCCTGAAGAACTGTGAGGTGTACCATATATCAATGGAAAAATATCGATGAGTAGAATCCATCAAGAAGATCTTTGATGCAAAATAATATGAGTTGTCGAGTCAAAATTCCTTTGAAATATTGGGGTAGCCCCTGATGCTGCTTGGGTTGACATCAATGACAACCACTGATTAACAACTTCAATGTGACGTCCATCTTTCATATATATCCTATAAGCTTTTGATGAGTTGCTATATCCTACAAATATACACTTCATGTCAGAATGGTCCAACTTCTTTCTTTTGTCCTTTGGAATATGGATATATACAGGACACCTGAAGATCCGAAGATGATCTACAGATGGTTTCTTTCTAGTAAATACTTCTTCCAGAGTTTTGTTGTTTAGAGATCTATGAGGAATTTGATTTTGAATGTAGATTGTTGTTTTCATGGCTTCTCCCCACAGAAACTTAGGTGGATCCTGATCATGTAACATTGCCTTCACACTTTCTTCAATGGATCTATTCTTTCTTTCTGCAACTCCATTTTGTTTGGAATTATATGGGACTATTAGCTCCCTCTTAATCCTAGATTCGTTACATAATGCTATAATCTCTTTGGATGTATATTCTCCTCCATTATCAGATCTTAGTATCTTGATTCTATTTTCTGTAAGGTTCTCCACTTCAGCTTTGAATTCTTGAAATTTTGTAAACACTTCATCCTTGATTTTCATTAAGTAAACCCAAGTCCTTCTTGAATGGCCATCTATAAATGTGACATAATATAGATATCCTCCCAGATATTTAGGATTCATATGACCACATACATCGGAATGAATGAGATCCAAGATTTCTTTTGACTGTGAAGCATTGTTTCCAAATGGTCTCTTGGTATTGAAGACACCTTCATGCTCTTCTTTTAACTGAGGAATTCCATCTACTATGGAGCTTAGATTTGGAAGGATTTTGAAATGTCGATGACCAAATCTTTGATGCCAAATTTCAGATGGGCTAATTTCAATGTGAACTAGGGCTTGGGCCATTGGAGATATTAATCTACAGAGTATTCCTTCTCGGATGCCAATGACATTGGCTTAATTTATATTTGAGTCTTTTCCCCAAACAACAACCTTTCCATTAATGAAGGCTATTCTATCACTCTTATCTTCTAAACTTGAAATAGAAAGTATTTCTTATGCAAACTTGAAACGAATAGAATGTAGTTGAGGTGTATGTTGCTTCCATCTTCCAGCATTATTGAGGTTGATCCAATGCCTTTTACAAGATATCTCTTGTTATCTCCAAGTTCCACTGAATAAGCAGATTTTCCTTTTGATAAGGTCTTCAATTGGATGGGATGGTTAGTCATGTGTCTTGATGCACCACTATCAATTACCCAAACATATTCATCTTGAAATGTACCAGAGAGAGCTGAGAAAATACCTTCATTCTTTTATTTGATTGATGCCTTATTTGTAGAGAATAAGAAATTCCATGCTTCCTTAATGTTTTTCTTGAGATGAGTTGCAATCTTCTTGATGAACTTCTTCACTGTAGAGGAGATCTTCATGATGCCATTAGATGACCTTAGCTCTGCAACCATGTTGAGAATTCAATAGGGTAGTAAATAGGTTAATTCTCTTAACTTGATAACTGTTTGCGTTACATTTTTACTTATTATCTTTGTTCCTTATTATTACAGTAAACGATACATCAAACAACTACCAAAACAATAACAACAGTGATAGTATATAGGCTGCAAGCCAGGGCCAAAACCCCTCCTCTTGAGGGGAAAACCCTTAAATATCTTCTCCTTTTATAGATTATTTAATTTACGAATATCATGACCTAATGACTTAGACAAATACCCTCCAATATCAAGATCAATTTGGTCTTCCCTTGTAGTGATTTTGACCTCTTCATTGTAGATCCAAATTTCTGGCTCATGACAGCTGTTGCAATTGCTGTTGCTTCTCTTGGAGACTTTGATCTCCCTTGAATAGCCTTATTTTCCCTTCTCTTTCCTTTCCTTGAGTCTTAGGTCCAATGAGACACCCTAATGAGACCTTCACTTTCCTTTCCTTCTATAATTCTTCCAAGATCGACCCAAAAGATAGTCCAAATGCAGAAACCCTAACTTTGACCTTTAAGAGAGAGAGACCTATCCCAAACAATTCGACTTCTACAACTTCTTTTCTTCCTCTTCTTCTTCACATAGAATGAGATGAGTGAGTTTGTAGAATTGAGGACAAGTTCCTCTCTATATATAAGCTCTTCTAAGGGTGGATGTGGCTCTTCACGTAGGCCAAATTGACAACTCCTTAGGCCGACTTGATCTTGGAGGTATTTTGACACTTTAAAGACAAAATAAATTTTCTTTACAAGATACAATGTGCCCATAGGGTCTTCAAAATATGGCAATGACTCTCTGAAAAATCGTAGAAGCACTTAATGGGTGCTTAACCTATAAACTATTTCCTTTTTCATTTTATTCTTTATAAAAATACATTTCATACTTATGAAGGCCAATCCTAGTTACACATTCTTCAATAGCTAGCTAGGGCGAAAACCTCTCCACTTGAGAGGAAAACCCACAAGAAATATTCTCTTCTTATAGAATGTTTAGATGACGAATTTCAAGACCTATGACCCTTGAAAATACCCCTCCAAGATCAAGTCAAACTTTCCTTTTATCAACTCGTCCTTTATTAAGTCAACCTAAGTCAAACTTGATTTATAATGGTTGCAACTTCTTCTTTGATCACATTTTCGGACCTGCAATTGTGACTGCAATTTTTGGCCTCCCTTACTTGCAATTTTTTGGCTTCCACTACAAAAACCATAGATTAGCATGTGTGAGAGAATAATGGTGAATTATTCCTTCTTTCTCTTTAGTTTGGGATTAGCTCTTCTTCCTTGACAATTCAACTTGCATACTAGACTGTGATGACACCAAATTTCAACTTGATTAGAGGTCTGAGACTTTAGTTTTGTGACTATGATATGTACCTTCATATTTTCGCACGTGTGGAATTATGTAACCCAAAACAACTTCAAAACATTGACTTCTCTTCTCTTTGTATTATTTTCTTTGCTACTTCTAGGTCACTAAAATTTTTACTTGAGTGAACTTGATGGATAGTCATGAATAAGGTCGAGTGCTTCCTTATATATAGTCTTCTTTTGGTGGTTGAATATCCCTTTCATGAGGTCGACTTGTCTCTGTTTGAAGGTCAACTTGTTGCATCAAGGTTGACTTGTCTTGGAGGGTATTTTATGACTCAAATAAATTTATTTTACATAATACAAGATTCCCAATGTGGTCTTACATCTAACAATGCTTTCTTTTACTCCTACACTTTACAACAAATCCCTAGAAGCACTCAATGGGTGCTTGACCTACCAATAAAATGACCTTGAGCATGAAACTCATGCTTCAAAATTATTATTATTATTATTTTTCTCTTTACATCAAATACATAAAATCATGATTACATTAGACATTATGAAGATCGAACCTAATTACAGTTTCCAACACTCGACACCCTATAACCACAACATTCTTTCCCTGTCTTTGTAATTGATCGTATTCAACTTCTAGGGTTATTGGTGATACATTATTCATATGAGAATCCATGCTCAAGTGAGATGTGAACATGACCATATCATATCCTCCATTGATAAAAGACATGGTTAACAATAATGGTGTGTATTGTCATGAGCCATGCAACTAAAATAGATATGATTTAGTTGGCTAATTTATGGTTATACTTCCATGTGCAATTTCATTTTATTCTTGAAATTTAGTGAAGATATAATACAAAAAGGAAAATATTAATACCCAAGGTAAATCATAGAAGTTAAGTGTGTATAATAACACATTGAAGATGGAAACTAATAGATAAGTGTAAAAGAAATAATTCATGAAGGTGAATAATGGAACCCAAATTGGATAATAACATATAAAGATGGAGAATAATAAGTTTAAGGTATAGCTAGAGACAACAAAAACTTACAATCAATCATAAATCTAAGTCCAAGTCCATGGCTCAATAAACAACAAGATGTAAAGGGGAGATAATGAAGAATATTCTTGGATAGGAATAAAATGATATCATAGTTCCTCCATGTTTAAAGATAGTTCTTGTGGAAGTTCAACGTCCCTACAACCATGATGAAATTCATCCCTCCGATAAAACCTTATATTTGCGCTTAAAAATATTTTAAATTCTAAGCTAAATCTCATATCTATGAAAACCTTATTTATAATTATAGATTTGCAGCAACAAATTGTTGAATTTCGTAACTATGGTCGATCTTCATAATTATTATTTTGGTTTTTTTTTATGTATATATAGAGCATGTTATTCATGCTTAGGTCAAGAGAAAATTATGATAAATCATATTCTTCATGCCCTTTTCAAAAGATGAAATTTGGAAATTTAAATTTGAAAATTTTGTGCCTTCAAATGAGCCAAGTCAGCCTCCTCCTAGTTAAGTCAGCCTTTCCAAATATTCAGGTAAACTCCAACAAAATTACACCCATTCGGCCATAAAAAAATATATAAATAGAAGTGATTCAACCTCCTCTAAGGGCATTCGTTTGATTTCACAAGACATGATCTATTCTGCGGTAAAAACAAGGATGAAAGGACATAATACATCTCTGATTTGGAGGATGAAAGGACAACTCTCTATCACTCATACATGGTCAAATGTTTCTTAGATTCTTGCATACTAAATCTCTTTGGAACAACTAATTTTTGAAGCAAGAATGAGCTTATGTTTCAAGGCATATTCTTATGTTTGGGCATGTAAAGAAGGCAAGAAAGAATAATATTTCCTAAGGTACAAGGGACTTGTAGTGTGATCTTATGAATGAGAAAGAAGGACAAAACAAAACATGTTTCTTGGGCCAGTTGACTTGACTAAGAGGATGGACTAGGATTGACTTGGTTATTGAATAATATGTATTTCTTGTTGAATTGGAGATTTCTCTATTGAAGAGGTGGTTGGGTTTTTCCCCCATGAGGGTTTTCCCAGGGTAAATTATTGTGTTATTGCATGGTTATCTCTTTATTACTCTATTATCAATTATTGTTTATTGTTGATATTATCTATGCAGTTACTTTATGATGGATAATAAATGCAAGAAAAAATATGAACCCAAGATAAAACCATAAGAAGAAATTGTTTGATTAGATGATCCTTTAAAACTTCAACATGGAATCAGAGTTATGGATGAATGATCATCCTCAAGCTAATCTCTAGGGCTTGATCTATAGACCCTAGTTTGATGTTATTTCTATAAAACCCTAGTTTGAATTCTCAAAAGAAGATCTCAAAAGAAAGTTGCATGGATCTGAGTTATTTGATCAAGGAGGCTAGTCTAAATCCTCAAGGAATAGATCGAGGACTTGTGACGACTTAAAATGACATGCCGAAAGTTTAGCCTGTGCCAAATACCCAAAATTCTTTGGGGGACCAAACTCTCAAGAATTTTAAGAGGTCCAAAATTCTCAGAAGGTTGCCTCTGTCCACATATTAGATGGTCGAATACACCATAGAACAATCTCAAAAGACCAAAAATATTAATCTCAGACCGAGCCTCGATACAGGGCCTGTTACATGGGCCAAAAATCTTAGAAGATATGAAATTCTCTATCATATTTCAAGAGGCTGAAATGTCACAGAATCCATCTTAGGCTCTGAATTATCACATTCTGTGTTTACAAGGATTAAAGTCTTGGTCTCATAATTTGTGTCCAAAGTTTTCTTTACACATCTAAAGGAGCCGAATTCTTAAATGTCAACTTGAGGTTTTAAGGGATCTCTCTTCTATACATAAAACAAGATTATGAGACCTAGACGGAATACTTTGCAAGAAGCCAACCTGATTGATCTGGTATGTATTTTTATGGTCCTCTTATGGTCCTCACAATTTTGTCATGCATTATTACCTAATCTAAATAAACTTGTTTTAAAGTAAGCACATTATAATGATAAGGACCAGAAAGCTAGAGATCCAAGTTACAATGAAGTCTGAAAGTTTTGTCAACAAGTCATCAGTTCTATATCTACACAAATTTCCTTTTGGAGAAGTCATTCACTTGAAGTTCAACAAAATGGAAGAATGCTTGCTCAGTCCAAGGTTCATTGCCTACAAAGACCAAAGTTAAGTGCTTGAAGTATATTAGAGTTTGTTCAATACTATAGTAAGGGACAATGCTAGATTATGTGAAGTCTATCACCAATGGAATTCAGATAAGCCTTGAAAGGAAAACTAAGGGAAATGGATAAAATAAATTTTCTAAAGATTATTGTGACTTGAAATTAGGAATTCAGAACGTCATTCTTGATCATGTCATCTTATGGGAGTATTTTTTAAAGTAGACAAAAGATGATTTGCATTATAATAAAGAAGCATGGAAATATGATTTCGTAGAAGCTTGATTGACCTCTTAAAACTCTGATAAAGGCCGAGTGACTTTGATTCAGGAAAACAAGTTGTTTTAGGATGTAATCCCTTGTGATTTGATTAATCGACTAGGGAAGATTCATTATAACATTCCTTGGAGCAGAGGATGCTATGAAGGAAGAATCATTGGAACAAAAGATACTGACTTAATCATAGGAGCGTTAAAGAACAACCTTGGGCACCAAGCATGCATAATTTTTACATGTTATTGGATGCTCAAAAGATAATGCCTTCTCGACCCTTTTGGAATGTGAGGTATGTATCGTTAATATTTTATTTATTTTTAAGTATTCTTAGACCTCAATAAGTTCTTGTCATCGTAAAGAAGGAAGACCAAGGATGGGTCTAAAAAATATATGTTGAATTCTAGTAAGTATTGACCCCTAAAAGATGAAAATGAAAAGTTGTAAGAATATTGTATCAACAAGAAGCAATGATAGAAGTCTATGAATCAAATATGATATAGAACAAATCAAATAACTTGAAGGTTATATTTTTCCTTGATATTTCAAATCTTTAATGCCTTGTACTTCAGTGATATATCTTGAATTGCCCATGATTGTATTGACTGAGATACTGTACAAATATTTCACATGATTTAGTCTTTGAAGTTCCTCAAGAAAGATTATTAATCATAGGACTACCCAAAGGCCAATTTATTGAATCTGAGAAGCTTGTCTATGAATTTTGCAAAATCCGAAGTTGATGCTCTTAAGGTCACTTATTAAATTTAGTCGACTCAAATATCTTGCATTCTGGAAGAAAGGTTGAGTCCCTCTTCAGATTTAGAGACCAAGGGTTCTCTTGTTAAATTCACTTGCAGATCCAATATTATGAAAAATCAAAGACATAAATGACTAAAAACATTGAAACTTTGATTGAATCTATTAATGTCAAGAAATATATCTTGCATCTATTGTCATAAATATTGGGTGCTAAAGAATGATGAAGTTATTCTTTGCACATTGAAATGAAGACCAAACCTTTATGGACAAAATATTGTTGTTGTCGCAAGGGTTTTGAGAAGGAAAATTTTTCTTGGATCATCAATGGAGATTCTTGATGGATTAAGGATATTTTGATTCTAAGGTTTGTAAACCTTAGCAAGCAACAAGGCTTGATAAGAAATCCCTAGGGTTTATGGACAAAATCCTAGGATTGGTTCCTTTCGCTAAAATAAGAAACCCTAGCCTTTGCAAGAAAGGAATGACATCATGATGATGTGGATGAGGTTGATAAAGGTGCCATATGGATGCAAGAAGATTCAAGTTTTGGAGGGAGTTGACATTCTCTTATAATTATCAAAAGATAAGCATTCTATATCTATCCTCTTTGATTATTACTCTTGTTATTGTCTTTACTATTTGATTAGTTTTTATATCATTTGCTTGGTTTTAATCGTTCTTCCATGACCTCCCATTAAGGATTATAGGTCAATGGCAAGGACATCCTAGACTTTGGCGATAGATGAAAGATGTGGAAGAACGAAGCAAAGCAAGAGGACTTTCTGTTAGAAAATATTGAGACTTGTAGATTATAACTTATTTTCCTTATATTGATAACTACCTGTTGTTAATTTAGGTATGTTCTATGCTAGAGCAATCGATTTAAATTTTCACAGTTAGCAATCATATCAGCATTAAGATAAATTGCAGATAGAACATAAATATAAATCGCATAAGACAAGCCAAGACAAGAGGACACAAGATGTGGCGCGAGCCAGGGACAAACTCCACAATGTGGGGAAACCCTTGATCAATTCTTCCTTTATGTTCTTCAAAGTTCAGCAGAGAAAGAGAGAGAGATAGTACATTTACAACAGAAGTCAACACTTTGACTTATCTAGATCTGAGCATAGATCATCTCCTATAATGATGAGATTAGTTGAATACATTCTGCTTCAACTGATCCTCCAAGGTGACTCCTTCACCTAACATTGTGCTGCATCTGGTCCTCTAGCTGCACCATTGCATACTGCACCATGCCACACTAATCATGATTATCATCATGCTGCCCATGTCCATGATCTTATCCATCATAATGTTGCTCAAACTAATGTGCATCATCATCATGCTGCTGCCCTTGGTAATGTGCAACATCATTATGCTGCTGCCTCTGCTCCATGTATCATTGTACTGCCCATGCACATGATGTCATAGTGCCGCCCATCATGCTGCTGCCTCTGCCTTCTCGTTACTTCATCATGCTGCAACAATTTGCTTCTATTGATATCAACCATAGCTTCTTGCTATGGCTTGCAGCCTAGCAAAGCAGCTAGGCTATAGATCCTATTCGGTAGACTTCTTAACCTATCCTTCTTTCTGCGTTAACAGGTCTCCATGTGTTAACAATTTTCCATTACAACGTTTACAGGTCTCTATTACAGTGTAAAGGGTTTCTCCATGAACTAGTGTATCATGTTGTTACCATGACAGTGTATGAACAACGTGTGTGATTCTTCAAGGTGCGCATAGACCCTTTATCATGTATGACAATTTATATGTTTCAACCTGCGTGTATATATATCCATGAATACTGTGCAATTCTGTCAACCACATACATTTGCTGCGTATGACAGCATATATGTTTCCACCTGCATGCATATATATATCTAAGAATACTGTGCGTAAATATATTCGCGAATTTGCTGCATATGATAGTTTATATGACTGTGTATGACTGCGTTCCATACACCATGAAGTGTATATATATGGTTGTGTCTATATGACTGTGTTCCATATAGTGTATGATGACTGTGTCTATATGACTATGTTCCATACAACGTATGGTCACTGTGTTCCATACATCATTGCGTCCCATGACTGTCTATATGACTGCGTTCCATACTTCGTGTATCCATTGCCATAGCTATGTTATTCATAACAACATATATATGCATTGTCATAGATTCGTTAATTCATAACAACGTATATATGCATTTCCATGATTGCGTAATTCATAATAGCATGTATCCATTGATAGAATCTCCATGTATTAACTGCGTAAGGCCTCCTTGTTGTGCTAGGGTTTCATCATGTATCAGATTTCCTGCATAGAGATGAACAACGAATCATTTTCCAGCGGATAGATGTCTTCTTGACCTAACGTAGGATTAGGGCATCATTTTCAGCTAGGCTATCCTTATAGGCCAGCGTATTCTTAGTGATTCTCCTTCTCCAAAAACCAAAGATGCGGAGAGGAGATCACCTTAAGAGTGTGTCTAAATGACATCAAATCCTCTTATATTTATACTAAAACGTATAGGTTGAATAAACATGAAGTTTGGGCTTCTTGAGCCTACGTAAGAGCTGGTCGGCTTGATAATAATTACATATTCAAAATAAATTCATATGTCCATAAATAATTATCAAAATCACATGATATTTAGATCAATCCTACACCTCTCAATGAGAGGGATCCAATAAAAACATCAGCTGCCATAAATACGCTGATCCACATGGAGTTTGGCCCTAGTTTCGAATTTAACACTCCCTCTCAACTAGGGAGAACTCCATTCACTGATCCATATGTCCGACTGTACTATCTTTGTCATCAGTGGCTTGCATTGCTCAACTCTGTTCGGCTCTACTCAGCTCTGTTGACTCTACTCAAATTTGCTAGCTCTGCTAAGGTCTGTTGGCTCTGCTAAACTATGAAGAAGAAGAATTGATCGAGAATGTCTCATACCATTCTCCACTGACCATAATTCAGTCTCAGAGTGCATACCACTGGTCCCAGACCAGTCTCAACCAACCCAAAGTCAGCGTCATAGTGGGTACCACTCCTACCACTGGTCCCAGACCAGTATTGCAGTCTCGGAGAGTGTACCACTAGTCCCAGACCAGTCTCAATCAACCCGAAGTCAGCTTCATAGTATGTACCACTCTCCCTGGTCCCAGACCAGTCCTGCACTAACACGAAGTTAGTCTCAGAGTATGTACCACTAGTCCCAGACCAGTCTCAACCGACTCGAAGTCAGCGTCATAGTAGGTACAACTCCTACCACTGGTCTGAGACCAGTTTCATTGATCCCATATCAATGAAGGTCATCCTAGCATAGGGAGTACGGTAGATACAACGATGTGTCCATCGGTACTACTACAGTCCCTATCTTCATTTCCCTACTCATTGATCAGATGAGAGGTACTTCCCATAAGTCCTAGACTACATGAGTAGGATGCCTTGACATGAGAACTTAATCAATCCCGTCCTCACAGGAGAACTAATCATCCTGCTACAATTGTCATGGAGAACACATCATCTAGAATTCACAAGAGAACTAATCATCCTGCTACACAAGAGAGCGAATCATCCTGTCCCACAAGAGAGCAAATCATCTTGTCCATAGGAGAGCGAATCATCTTGTCCACAGAAGAGCGAATCATCTTGTCCACAGAAGAGCGAATCATACTGTCGCACAAGAGAGAAAATCATCTTGTCCACAGGAGAGTGAATCATCCTGTCTGTAGGAGAGCGAATCATCCTGTCCCAGTGCGCACCACCAGGGGAGGGTGAGTCACCCTGTGGTCGTATGATGCTCCAGTAAGAACTGCAAGCCCCCAGAGCTCCATGTATGCAACATGCAGGACCCTTGTACAAGGGTCTCTTGACGACTCCAAGTCATTCGGGAAAATCACAGATTTGATCTTCCCCCCGGGCTTTAGACAAAGTGTAGCGACCTGTACAACATCTCATAGTGATGGAGCTTCCTTGTGCATAGACTTACCATATCCCAGATAAGGTAGTATCTGATGTTTATCTGCTGGAGAAATCTTCGAATACAGGATTCCTCAATAATTAAATCCCACCTTTGGTTGTTATAGAGAATCACAGTGGTATTCAACATGTGTACAAAACATCTCGTTGGAGAGCTTCCCCAACCAGGCAGCTTCATACGAGATCATACTCATGATATGTATCCGGTCTCGGTGGTGCTTATAAAAACTGACTTCTACTTCCTGCTCATCCGTGATATCGAAGCAGAATCCAAAGAGAAACAACACTAAGAAGTGCTCCAGTGATCCTCCACACTACCTGCCCAATCAATATTCGAATAATCATGTAGTTTCATATTTCTGGCAGTGTATCTCAATCCATGAGAGATTGTGCCTCCAATACATCTCAGAAGATTCTTGGCACCAATCCAGTGGGGCTCAACCAAATATGAGCTCCTTGTGCTAGTTGCAAAACATATGTCCAGATGGAAGTTCACCAAGAACTTTCCCAAGTCTGGTCCGACATTACTACTGTATAACTTCCTTGAGGTAGTCACAGGCTTGCAATTTATCATTTCACATCCAGAATACAAATCCCTCTTACTTCTGCAAGTGAGAGGGTCTGCATAGGTCATCCTCAAGTTATTCCACGCCTGTGGACTTGCTACATGAGGGGAATGGTCCCCTTGTAAGATTTTCCTTCGGTATATCTTAGACATGTACTTTCATGCTCCTTTTGAATTCAGGCATCCCTGTCACCATATGACTCAAAGACCTTCAGTGCTACGTGACAATGGAAATGGTCCCCAGTGGACGTCCTGCAATTTGATACAACCCGGAACTCAAAAGCATCTTTGAAAATTCTATTTCCAAATATGTACCTTTCCATCGATGAGTGCCACCCCGAAACCTTTGACTTCCATTTCTGAGATGGACACCAAGTTATTCTTGCGATCAGGTACATAAAAGTGATTCTAGGATTCCTTGCTTTTCATTAAAGAGTCGACCATTTCCTTGATGACCTGCATTACCAGTCATTCCTTTGATCCCTGGAATGTTGTTATCTTCATCAAGAGATGTGTCTCTTCCATTCGGACACTCCTTCGCATAATGGCCGAACTTATAACCAAGACATATGCCTTTCCTTCCACCCTTAGATCCGAAGTTCCCAATGAAGTGATCTTTAGGTAGGCCATCAAAAATTCCACTATGCCATTTTCATAATATTCTTTGCTTCCACTTCACCCTTAGTGAATGAGAAGAGGGATAATAATCCCATTGATCCTTTTGTCCTTTTTTCAACTGTCTTCGGTGATTGCTCTTTCACTCTTGCTTGTGCATTGTCTTCACCTTAGCTCTAATATCATGTTAATTTAGGTATGTTCTATGCTAGAGAAATTTATTTAAATTTTCATAGTTAGCAATCACATTAGCATTAAGATAAACTGTAGATAGAACATAAATATAAATCACAGAAGACAAGCCAAGACAAGAGGACATAATATGTGGAGCGAGCCAGGGACAACCCCCACAATGTGGGGAAATCCTTAATCAATTCTTCCTTTATGTTCTTCAAAGTTCAGCAGAGAAAGAGAGAGAGAGAGAGATAGTACATTTACAACAGAAGTCAACACTTTGACTTATCTAGATCTGAGCATAGATCATCTCTTATAACGATGAGATCAGTTGAAGACATTCTGCTTCAATTGATTCTCCAAGGTGACTCCTTCACCTATCATCGTGCTACGTCTGGTCCTCTAGCTGCACCACTGCATACTGCACCATGCTGCACTAATCATGATTATCATCATGCTGCCCATGTCCATGATCTTATCCATAATAATGCTACTCAAACTAATGTGCATCATTATCATGCTGCTGCCCTTGCTAATTTGCAACATCATTATGTTGTTGCCTCTACTCCATGTATCATTGTATTGCCCATTCGCATGATCTCATAGTGTTGCCCATCATGCTGCTACCTCTGCCTTCTCGTTGCTTCATCATGCTGCAACAATTTGCTTCTGTCGATATCAGCCTTAGCTGCTTGCTATGGCTTGCAGCCTAGCAAAGCAACTAGGCTATAGATCCTATTCGGCAGACTTCTTAATCTATCCTTCTTTCTACGTTAACAGGTCTACATGTGTTAATAGTTTTCCATTACAACATTTATAGGTCTCTATTACAGTGTATCGGGTTTCTCCATGAACCAGTGTATCATGTTGTTACCATGACAACGTATGAACAACGTGTGTGATTCTTCAAGGTGCGTATAGACCCTTTATCATGTATGACAGTTTATATGTTTCAACCTACGTGTATATATATCCATGAATACTGTGCAATTCTGTCAACCACATACATTTGCTGCGTATGACAACATATATGTTTCCACCTGCGTGTATATATATATATATATATCCAAGAATACTGTGCGTAAATATATTCATGAAGTTGCTGCGTATGATAGTTTATATGACTGCGTATGAATGCGTTCCATACATCAGGAAGTGTATATATATGACTGTGTTTATATGACTGCGTTCCATACATTGTATGGTGACTGCATTCCATACATCATTGCGTCCCATGACTATCTATAAGACTGCGTTCCATACAGTGTGTATCCATTGCCATAGCTGCATTATTCATAACAACATATATATGCATTGTCATAGCTGCGTTAATTCATAACTGCGTATATATGCATTTCCATGATTGCGTTATTCGTAACAACATGTATCCATTGATAGAATCTCCATGTATTAATTGCATAAGGCCTCCTCGATGTGCTAAGGTTTCATCATGTATCAGATTTCTTGTATAGAGATGAACAACGAATCATTTTCCAGCAGATAGATGTCTTCTTGACCTGACGTAGGATTAAGGCATCATTTTCAGCTAGGCTATCCCTCTAGGCCAACATACTCTTAGTGATTCGCCTTCTCCAAAAACCCAAGATGTGGAGAGGAGATCACCTTAAGAGTGTGTCTAAATGACATCAAATCCTCTTATATTTATACTAAAACGTATAGGTTGAATAGAAATGACGTTTGGGCTTCTTGAGCCTACATAAGAGTTGGTTGGCTTGATAATAATTACATAATCAAAATAAATTCATATCTCCATAAATACTTATCAGAATCAGATGATCTTTAGATCAATCCTACACCTCTCAATGAGAGGGATCCAATAAAAATATCAGTTTCCATAAATAAACTGAGCCACATGGAGTTTGGACCTAGTTGCCAATTTAACACCTATGATGTTACTTGGTCTTTTATTACTTATTTTAATTCTTTTCATCAAGAAATTACGAAAACAATGAAGATTACAACGAGACAGAGTACATAGGATATAGGCTCCAAGCCAGGGAAAAAACCCCTCCAAGGGGAAAACCTAGAAAATGCTTCTCTTCTTTAGAATCTGCTTACAAAAGAAACTTCCAAGACCTAAAGACCAAAGCCAACAAGCCCTCCAAGCCTCAAGCCAACCCCTAGCAAGATCTTCCTTGAGACAACTTATACAACTTCGGTACTGCTTCTTTGATGCTAGAAATTTGGCCCATGCAACATAATTTCGGTCCTACAATTTTGACCTCTTGTAACTGCTTTAGAATTTCGGCCTTCTACAACTGGCATCTTCACAAACCCTAGTGAGACAAGGAAATAGATACTTTGACAAACATCGACTTCTGTTCCTCTTCTTTGTCCTCCCATCTATTCTTCTTCACCTTCGCTATTGCATATTGAACTTGCTTGAGATGAGTGACCAATGGGTCAAGCTTCACTCCTTTATATAGCCTTTCTTGAGGGTCGAATTCCCTCCCTTTAGGCCGATTTGATCTGCTCCTTGGGTTGACTTGGTCTTGGGCTTATCCATGGATTTTTCTCTACAACATATATAATTTTTTTCATTATAATGAGTCCAAATGGGACTATGGCACATGAATAATATTATTCTTTATCCTAGAAAGACCTAGAAAGACCTAGAAGACCTAAAAGCATGAAGTACATGCTTTTAACTCAAACTTGAGTATGAAACCCATACTCAAAAATAAAATATAATTTATTTTTATTTCTTCTTCTTTCTTTATTAAGAATATACAATGTTATGATTACAATTACATCATAATGAACACTGAACATAGTTACAATTTTCAACACTCCCTCTTAACTAGGGAGCTATTCATGGTACAAGGAATCTCAATCTTGAAGCATTATCATAAGAAGAGTTGGATTAATAAGCAATATTTTGTCAAGCATGTTTATCATAACCGACACTGTCCTTGAGGCCTTAACTAGACAAACTCATCTTTAATTATGAGCATTATGTTGGGAGGATTTACATGAGCTTCCACACTATCTCTCAAGGCACATACCCCATCCAAATGTCTACAAGGTATGTCCTTTTAGGACTGTTCTTATCTTAGATTCCCAAACTTAGATCCTCAAAATATATTGGTCCTCTTCGACTACTCTTATCTTGGATGCCCTACCTCATCCTCAAAGAGAATTGGTTAACAACTTATTTCCATGGATTCTACAATCCATAAGAAGTTCCAATCTAGATGCTTATCCAATCCTTTGGACTCCATTCTTTCTTTATGGCCTTCACTAACACTTACAACTGTTAGTCCTAGTCTAGTGTCTAACCCATAAAGACAAGAACTATCTGACATCACTCCCTCCCAATCAGGGAAGAGATATCCACCAAACCAAAATTACCTCTCAAGTACTCAAGTTTCTTGTTTGGTAATGTTTTAGTCAGTATGTCTGCTACTTGCTCATTTATAGGTAGATAATGCAGCTCCATGACCCTACCTCATACCAAGCTTCCGATGTAGTGGTATTGGTTGTTTATATGCTTTGTCTTAGCATGAAACGTTGGGTATTCTGTCAATATTATGTAACTCTTACTATCACAATGTATCCACATAGGGCTATGAGGTCCTTCAAACAAGTCTGATAGCAACTTACTGAGCCAAACTACTTCCCAACATACCTCACTTGCAACAAAATATTCAAATTCAGCACTACTAAAAGCAACTATATCCTACTTTCTACTCATTCATGAGACTATGGAAAGTCCAGGTTGAAGCATCACCTGTCGTTCTTTTTCCATCTACCTCACTTCCACACAAATCTAAATATGATATCCCATGAGTTGGATTTCATTACTAGTGTACTGTGGTGATGGATAGTCCCATGCAAACATCATAGGATATACTTGGTTGCAATCCAATGATCATGTTTTGGCTCTATCTGAAACTGAATTAGGACATTTATTGCAAAACAAATGTTTAATCTTGTGTTTACCATATACATCAAGGGCCCAATTAATTGTATGTAGCAAGTAGGATTCACTGGACTAGATTCTAAACTCCTTAACTTCTTTAAATTGGTAATCATATGAGTCATCATAGGCTTTCAATCCATCATGCCAAACTTTTGAAGTATCTTGATCACATACTTACCTTGACCAAGGTGTATCTCTCCTAGCTTTTTCCATACCTCTAGTCCCAAGTAATAATGCATAAACCCAAGTTCCTTCATATCGAACTCAACTGCTAATTGCTTCTTGCATTCCTAAATCTGATGCTCTACACCTATGATTAGTAGATCGTCCACATATAAGAGTATGATAATTGGCTCACCTTGGACCACCGTGATATATAGGTCAGGATCTATAGTACTAATGTCTCAATAGGTATGAATCCATTCTTGCATACAAAGCCCTAGGTTCTTTCTTTAAGCCATATAGGAGCCTTCTCCAATCTGCAGACAAGAGTCTCCCTTTGATTTATTTCAAATCCTTGAGGCTACTCAATGTAAACTTCCTCATCGATGGTCCCATTCAGGAAATTTGTCTTGACATCCATTTGATGGATTTTCCATCCCATAGTATAGCCAACGAAACCAATGATCTTATTGTTGTATACCTAGTTGTGGGAGACAAGGTTTATTCGTAATCAGTTCCTTCTTTCTGTGAGAAGCCTCTTCCTACAAACCTTGATTTTTGTTTGTCTATATATTTTTCACTTTGCCTAGGGACAATATCCTAGACATCATTCTTCATTATGGACTGATATTCTTCTTGCGTAGCATTCCTCCATTCTTGATGTTTGGCTACATCTTCATAGGAGGAAGTTTTTTCTTCAATAAGCCTTGTCATGTATGCAACATATCCTGAATACCTTTTCGGTCTTTTACTTTCCCTGGAGGTCCTTGATGTTGTGTGTCCTTCTACTTCTTAAAGAGTAATTTTCAACCAAATAGACCTCTTACGATTTTCTAGAATAATCACTTGTTGTATATGCTCGCAAGTACCTTCAACATTTTCTTGAGTAGATGTCTACTCTTGACCATCATTGTCCCTAGATATATCCTAAAATATAGGTATCTCTTCTTCATCTGAGTCAACCAGAACATCCTTTGATTTCTTGTAGGCTATGCTCTCATCAAAGATGACATCCTTGACTACTTCAATTTGATGATATTCCTTTATATAGATTCTATATGCTTTTGATGAAGCATTATATCCCTCCAATATGCCCTTTAAACTGGTAGAATCTAACTTCTTCCTTTTGTCCTTGGGAATATGAATATACAAAAGACACCCAAATATTTGAATATCCTCCACACTTGGCTTCTTTCCTGTAAATGCTTCTTCCGAAGTCATGTTGTTGAGAATCCTGTGAGGAATTTGACTATGTAAGTAGATAGTTGTCACGCATGCCTCTCCCCATACAAATTGAGGGAGACCTTGATCATGTAGCATAGCCCTAACACATTCCTCAATATTTCTATTATTCCTTTCTACCACACCATTTTGTTCAGTATTATAAGGAACAATGAGCTCTCTCTTAATCCCCACTTCCTTGTAGAAAGATATCAATTCCTAGGAGGTGTATTCTCCACCATTGTCAGACCTCAGAGTTTTGATTTCTTTTTCGGTTAGGTTTTCCACTTCATTCTTGAACTCTTGAAACTTTTCAAATACCTCATCCTTATTCTTGAGAAGGTATAACCTATTCTTCTTTGAGTAATCATCAATGAAGGTCACACAATATTGATTCTCACCAAGAGACTTGACTGTCATAGGTCCACATACATCTGAGTGTATGATATCTAAAATTTCCTTAGATATGGTGTCACTACTTGTAAATGGTTTATTTATGTTCTTTCTTAGAGCACATCCATTATAGGCCTCTTCATTTTCTTCCTTCAATTTAGGGATGCCATTGACCATTTGACTTAGAGATGGAAAAACCTTAAAATGATGCTTCTATGCCATAGTTTGAAAGGACTCACTTACAAGTGGAATAGGGCTTTATATAGAGGTGAAAAGAGTTTATACAATGTCACCTCACGAATCCCAATTACCCTAGCATTATCAATACTTGAGCCCTTACCCCAAACTAAAGCCTTGCCGTCAACAAAAGCAATTCTGTCACCTTTATCCTCTAGACAAGAAATAGAAAGTAAGTTTTTCTTCAAACCTGGAACATATAATATGTTGCTGAGTTGAATGCTTTCACTTGACTCGAGCTCCAATGATGTAGATCCATTACCTTTCACTATATAGCTCTTGTCGTCTCCAAGTTCGATTGAATGAGATGAGTTACCCTTAGATAGGGTTTGGAGATGACTTCATTCTCCCGTCATATCTTTGGAGGCACCATTGTCAATAACCCATACATTTTCGTCCTTGAATGTGTCAGATAAAGTGGAGAACAAACTTCCATATACTACTTCTGTTAAATTTAGATATGTTATATGCTTAGACAAAATTTACTTCAATTTTCTTATTAGCCCAATATCAATATCCAGATTAGCAATCACATCAACAAGATAGTAAAATGCAGATCGAACATAAACATAAATAGTAGAAGACAAGCCAAGACAAGAGGACACAAGATGTGGCACCAGTCAGGGACAAACCCTAATGTGGGGAAACCCTTGATCAAATCTTCTTTAGTCTTTAATAGTTCAACAAAGAGATAGAGATAGAGTACAATGATTTAAAGTCAATACTGACTTGCCAAATAGGAGATCAGACATCAGAGGTCTTCGCCATGAAGATGACACAATGAGGTTGCAATCCTGACACCAAGGACTGAAGATTTATATACAACAAATGATAGCCCTAGAAAAACTAAACTAATCACCCAAAGTACTTTGGTTTTCCTTCCATAAGACCCTCCTTCCTTTGTTGCATCACTGGTTATGTCAAAACTACAAATCTGGCACTTTTTGCATGCTTCAAGGACTGGTGTCTTTTCTTGGAAAAATTGGTCACTGGTTAGGGCACAAACTTTGTCTGCTACAACAACCTGAACAGACCCAACAACCCACCTATTGATTGTGGCTTTCCTTCACATAGTCCCACAAACGATACGCTGCCCTTTAACCTTCTCCTCGGCTTCAAAACAACCTCTTGATCAGGCATAATAGACTACGATATGTCTCCCTTCCTAGTTGTTGTCATATGCTGGAATATAAGGCTAGAACCAACCCTTATATTCACCCAACAACCCAGTAAAATGGTTTAGTCCATCCACAGTGTATTGTGCAATCTGCTGCTCAAAACAGAGATGAACCTTACCACAAATACCCTTACAAACAACCCAGAAGTAAACTCTTGTAATGTGTCCTTAATGCAGGTTCATGTGCACTTCAAAATAGTCAAGAGAATGACCCTAATGCCCTTCCCTTCTTTGCTGAAGTTGGCCTAACCTGCGGTCGTAAAACAAAGACCCTTGTCCTTGCCTTATGGATCCTTCTCTTGCTGCGACTAGGGTTCCTCTTGTTGTGGATTAGGGTCTCCTTTTAGCTACGTATTAGGGCATATTTTAGCTGCGTATTAGGGCATCTCTTGACTGCAGATAAAGGGCTCCTTTTGTTGTGTATAAGAGGCTCTTGGATAGTGAATTAGGGCATCACTTGACTGTGGCTAAATCTACCTTCAATCTGTGGCTAGGGCTATCCTTTAACTGCGCCTAGGGCTCTCCTACGGCTAGGGCTTCCTTCAAGAATGTAGCTAGGTCTCCCTCTTGACCTTTCTTTCCACCATGTCCTCTTTGAGAGAGGAAAAACCCAAACGAGTGGAGAGATAAATCAAGAGTGATGTGTGTAACAAATGACTTGAGGCCTCCTCTATTTAAATGCAACATTGGCGTTGAGCTGGGGGTTATTTGGTTGTTGGCCTACCTTGACAAATTGTCAAATAATATAAATAAATTCATATCTCCATAAATAGATGCTGGAATTGGATGATCTTTAGATCAATCCTACACCTATAAAAGAGAGGAATCCAAGAAAAATATTAGCTGCCATAAATAAGATGACCCACATGGAGTTTGGCCCTAGTTTCCAATTTTAACACTCCCTCTCAACTTTGGAGAACTCCATCTGCTAATCCATCTGTCAGTCGATACTATATCTACCATCAACGCAGTGCTCTACACTGCTATGCTAAACTATGAAGAAGAAGAAGTGACCGAGAATGTATCATACCATTCTCTACTGACCCAAAGTCAGTCCCATATAAAGAGAGTGTCTCATACCACTCTTACTGAACCAAAATTAGTTCCAAATAAAGAGAGTGTCTCATACCACTCTTACTGATCCAAAGTCAGTTCCAATTGATCCCAAATCAATATCATCCTAGCATAGGGAGTATGGTGGTACACAAAGCATCCATTTCTAGTATTATGGTCCCTATCCTCATTTCCCTACTCATTGGCCAGATGAGAGGTACTTCCCATGAGTCCCAAACTGCATGGGTAGGATGTCTCACTAGGAGAAGGATGAACCACTCATCATGCCTACATGACACCATGGGGTATCCCAGGGGAAGGCTGAACCACTCACCTTGTACACAACAAATTACTAGGGGAAGGCTGGACCACTCGCCCTATGATTGTGTCTTAGTAGGAGAAGGATGAACCACTCATCCCGCCTACATAGCAAACCACTAGGGGAAGGATGAACCACTTACCCTATGGTTTCTCATCGCTCCAAGAAGTACCCCATGCCCCCTAAAGCTCCCAGAGACCAATATCCATATCATACAGGACCCTTAGGAAAGGGTCTCTCCATGACTCCTAGTCATTCTTGGAAACTCAAGAATTTGACCTTTCCCAGGGGCTTCATCAGAATATATGCGACCTGCTCATCAGTCCCAATGTGATGGAGCCTTATTTCTCTTCATTGTACCATATCCCGGATAAAGTGGTACCTGATGTCTATGTGCTTGGAGCGATCATGAAATACAAGATTCTCTGATAATCGGATCCCACTCTAGTTGTCGCAGAGGATCACGGTGGTATCCAACACATGTTTAAACAACTCACTGAAGAGCTTCCTCAACGAAACAACTTCACACAAGGCCATACTCGCAGCTATGTATCCGGCCTTAGTAGTGCTCAAAGAAACTGACTTTTGCTTCCTGCTCATCTAGGATATCGAAGTAGAACCCAAAGAGAAAAAACAATCATAAGTGCTTTTACGATCCACCATACTGCCTGCCCAATCAGTATCAGAATAACCAGTAGTGTGTCTCAGTACACGAGTGATTGTGCCCCAAATATATCTCATAATATTCTTGGCACTAATCCAATGTGAGTGATGAGGCTTAACCATATATTGGATCAACGTGTTAATTGTAAAACATATATCCGGATGGGAGTTCACGAAGAACCTCAATGCTCCTGTGAGTTGACGAAACTCTAAATCATTTCTTGATTTAGGTCTAGCAGCACTACTGCATAACTCCTTAAAGTTAAGCTCCATCGGGGTAGTCACAGGCTTGCAATCTACCATTCGAAATTCGAAATCCAACTCCCTCTTACATTTGTAAATGAGAGGGTATGTACCTATTAGAAAGAGGCCATCCACATAAAGTACTAGTATGAGAGGTATATCATCCAAAACCTTAAAGAAAAGGGTTGGATTGGCTTCACTCCTAGAGAATCCCAGCTTCATCAGATAGTTATCGATCCTCTCATACCAAACCCGGGGTGCTTGCTTCAAACCATATAGAGATTTCTTCAACCTGCGTATATGAGATTCCTGGTCATGAACCTCAAACCCCTCGGGTTGATCCACATCTATGGTCTTGCTATTACTTGTAATTTTGCCTTGGTACATCCCGGACATATACCTTGATTCTCTTCTTTGAACTTAGGCATCCATGTCACCATCTGTCTCACATCAGGTAAGGCCTTATAATGAAAATGGGCAAACCTCCAGTGCCATAGTTTAGATAGAAGAGATGTGTCTAAAGATATGGTCCCAAATGGACTTCCTGCAACTTGATACAAAGTGCCAACCCAGAACCCAAGAGTAAAAGCATATTTAAAATTTCTTTTCACAAACACGTACCTTTCCATCGATGAATGCCACCTTGTAACCTTTGTCTTCCATTGTCGAAATGTACACTAGGTTCTTCTTGAGATCAGGTACATAAATAACTTCTTGTAAATGAATCTTGTTATCTCGATTCAATTGAAGAGTAACATTCCCTACACCCTTTACAGGATAGGTGGCATTGTCTCCAAGAATAATCTCCAAGTTTGTTTCCTTCTCTATCATATTAGAGAGAGCTTCCTTATATCCGCTAAGGTTCCTTGAAGCACCACTATCAATAAGCAAATTTCCCAAAGTGTCCAGAGGAGAGGTAGTGGAGAGGGATGATATAAGATAATACTCCTTTTTCTTATCAGAAACAACATTTTATTCTTCATACCTAGAGTTCCTTTCTTTCTTGGAGGGTTGACCATTTCCTTGATGACCTGTATTCCTTTTTCCTTTATGATTGTACCTATCATTCCTTCAATCATTGTTGTTGAAGTTGCCCCTAGAATGATTGTGATCATCATCATGTGATGTGCCCCTTCTATTTGGACACTCCCTTGGATAGGGGCCAAACTTATTGCAAGCAAAGGATATGCCTTTCCTTCCTCCCTTAGATCCAAGATTTCCATGGAAATGACCTTTAGACCCTGCATTATTTCTCCTTTTGGCATGAGCGGAGAAAGTAGTAGGGTTACTTCTATTAGAGGGCATCTCTTGCTCCACCATCCTGGTTTCTTCTTGAATGCATATCGACATCAATTCTTCAAACCTTGGTCGATCATTATTGATAATAGTGGTTCTAAATATATACCACTCAGGTGGGAGTCCTCCAAGAGTAGTGATATTTAGTTCCTTGTAAGATATAATTTCTCCAATCGCAAGAAGATCATTCTTGATCTCGGTGATTCTTAAGAAGTAGGATTGAATATCCTTGTCTTTACCCTTCTTAATATCCTTCAGCTTATTTTTTAGAGAAACAAAATTTGATTTGCATCAATAATCTTGAACATTCTTACCAATCTATCATAGATCTCCTTAGAGGTGTTCAAATAAGAGATGTAGGACACTAGACGCTTATCAATGGAATCTCTGATAATCTTCTTTGCTTTGACTTCAACCTTAGTGCACTTTTCCTTTGTAGCAATCGGTGCATTTGATGTAGGCTCAGGGATTTTACCCTTTACATAATTTAACACTTCTTGTTCTTCCAATTTCAGACTAAGAGACATCTTCCATCCGTGATAGTCAGACTTTTCATGTAGCTTGTTTTTCAGTTGGGAAGTGGGATGAGGAACCCATTGAGCGTTTTACCTTGTCCAACTATCTTCGATGATTGCTCTTTCACTCTTTCTTGGGATTTCTCTTCACCTCATCTCTGATACCATGTTAAATTTAGGTATGTTCTATGCTTAGAGAAATTTACTTCAATTTTCTTATTAGCCTGATATTAATATCTAGATTGGCAATCGCATTAGCAAGATAGTAAAATGCAGATAGAACATAAACATAAATAGTAGAATACAAGCCAAGACAAGAGGACACAAGATATGGCACCAACTAGGGACAAACCCCAATGTGGGGAAAACCTTGATAAAATCTTCTTTAGTCTTCAATAGTTCAACAGAGAGATAGAGATAGAGTACAATGATTTAAAGTCAATACTAACTTGCCAAATAGGAGATCAAACATCAAAGGTCTTCACCATGAAGATGACACAATGAGGTTTCCATCCTGACACCATGGAGTGAAGATTTCTACACAGCATATGATAGCCCTAGAACAACTCAACCAATCACCCAGAGTATTGTGGTTTTCCTTCGATAAGACCCTCCTTCCTTCGCTGCATCATTGGTTATGTCAAAGCTACAAATCTGGCACCTTTTACATGCTTCAAGGATTGGTGTCTTTTCTTGGAAAACCTTGTCACTTGTTAGGGCACAAACTATGTCTACTACAACACCCTAAACACACCCAACATCCCACCTATTCATTGCGGCTTTCCTTCACACAGTCCCTCCAAATATACATTTCCCTTTAACCTTCTCCTAGGCTTCAAAACAACCTCTTGATCAGGCATAATAGACTGTGGTATATCTCCCTTCCTAGCTGCTATCATATGCTAGAATATAAGGCTAGAACCAACCCCTATATTGACCTAACAACCCACGAAAAGGGTTGAGTCCATCTGCAATGTCTTATGTGGAATCTGCTTCTCAAGACAGAGATGAACCTTGCCACAAATGCCCTTACAAACAACCCATAAATAAACTCTTGTAATGTGGCCTTAATGTAGGTTCATGTGTACTTCAAAATAGTCAAGAGAATGACTCTAGTGTCCTTCCCTTATTCTTTGAATTTGGCCTAACCTGTTGTCCTAAACAGAGACCCTTCTCCTTGCCTTAAGGCTCCTTCTCTGGTTGTGGCTAAGGTTCCTTTTGTTGTGGCTTAAGGTCTTCTTTTAGCTGCGTATTAGGGATTTTCTTGACTGCAGATAAAGGGCTCATTTTGCTTTGTATAAGAGCCTCTTAGACAACGGATTAGGGAATCACTTGACTATGGCTAGATCCCCCTTCAATTTGTGGCTAGGGCTCTCCTTTAATTGCGGCTAGGGCTTCCTTCAATACTGCAACTAGGTCTCCCTCTTGACCTTTCTTTCCACCATGTCCTCATCGAGAGAGGACAAACCCAAACGAGTGGGGAGAGAAATCAAGAGTGATGTGTGTAACCGATGACTTGAGGCCTCTTCTATTTAAATGCAACATTGAGGTTGAGTTGGGGGTTATTTGGTTGTTGGCCAACCTTGAAAAATTGTCAAATAATATAAATAAATTAATATCTCCATAAATCCATGTCGTAATCGGATGATCTTTAGATAAATCCTACACCTCTCGAAGAGAGGAATCCAAGAAAAATATCAACTGCCATAAATCAGATGACCCACATGGAGTTTGGCCCTAGTTACCAATTTTAACACTCCCTCTCAACTTTGGAGAGCTCCCTCTGCTAATCCATTTGTGAGTCGGTACTATCTTTACCATCAACGTAGTGCCCTGCACTGCTCTGCTATGCTCTCCAGAACTATGAATAAGAAGAAGTGATCGAGAATGTATCATACCATTCTCTATTGACCCAAAGTCAGTCCGATATAAAGGGAGTGTCTCATACCACTCTTACTGATCCGAAATCATTTCCAAATAAAGAGAGTGTCTCATACCACTCTTACTGATCCAAATTCAGTTCCAATTGATCCCAGATCAATATCATCCTAGCATAGGGAGTACGGTAGTACACGATGTTTCCATTGATATTTCTATGGTCCCTATCCTCATTTCCCTGCTCATTGGCTAGATGAGAGGTACTTCCCATTAGTCCCAAACTACATGGGTAGGATGCATCAGCAGGAGAAGGATGAACCACTCATCCTGCCTACATATCAAACCACTAGGGGAAGGCTGAACCACTCACCCTATACACAAAAAATCACTAGGGGAAGGCTGGACCACTCACCCTATGATTGTGGCTCAGCAGGAGAAGGATGAACCACTCATCCTGCCTACATAGAAAACTATTAGGGGAAGGCTGAACCACTCACCCTATGGTTGCTCATCACTCCAAGAAGTACCCCATGCCCCCCAAAGCTCCTAGAGCTCAATTTCCATATCATACAGGACCCTCAGGAGAGGGTCTGTCCATGACTCCTAGTCGTTCTCGGAAACTCAAGAATTTGAACTTTCCCAGGGGCTTCATCAGAATATTGGCAACCTGCTCATCAGTCCTAATGTGATGGAGCCTTATTTTTCCTCATTGTACCATATCCTGGATATAGTGGTACCTGATGTCTATGTGCTTGGAGTGATCATGAAATATGGGATTCTCTGATAATCAGATCCGACTAAGTTGTCGCAGAGGATCATGGTGGTATCCAACACATGTCCAAACAGCTCACTAAAGAGCTTCCTAAACCAAATAGCTTCACACGATGCCATACTCACAGCTATGTATCTGGCCCCAAAAGTGCTCAAAGAAACCTTCTGCTTCCTACTCATCCAGGATATTAAATCAGAACCCAAAGAGAAATAACAATCATAAGTGCTTTTGCGATCCACCATATTGCTTGACCAATCAGTATCATAATAACCATGTAGCCTCACATCTCCGATAGTGTATCTCAATACATGAGAGATTGTGCCCCGAAGATATGTCGGAAGATTCTTGGCACCAATCTAATGTGAGTGATGAGGCTCAACCATATATTGGCTCAACGTGTTAACTGCAAAACATATATCCGGACGAGAGTTCACCAAGAACTTCAATGCTCCTATGAGTTGATGATGCTCAGAATCATTTCCTAATTTAGATCCGACAACACTACCGCATAAATTCTTAAAGTTAAGCTCCATTGGGGTAGTCACAGGCTTGCAGTTTACCATTCGAAATTTGGAATCCAACTCCCTCTTACGTTTGTAAATCAAAGGGTATGCACTTGTTAGAAAGAGGTCATCCACATAAAGTACCATTATGAGAGGTCTATCATCCACAACCTTAAATCAAAGGTTTGGATCGACTTCACTCCTAGAGAATCCCATCCTTGTTAGATAGCTATCGATCCTCTCATACAAAACTCGGGGTGCTTGCTTCAAACCATAGAGATATTTCTTCAACCTGCATATATGAGATTCTTGGTCATGAACCTAAAAACCCTTGGGTTGATCCACATCTGTGGTCTTGCTATTACTTGTAAGTTTTCCCTTGATACATCACAGACATATGCCTTCATGCTCTTCTTTGAACTCAGGCATTCCTGACACCATTTGTCTCACATCGGGTAGGGCCTTACAATGAATATGGGCAAACCTCTGGTGTCATAGTTCAGATTGAAGAGATGTGTCACAAGACATGGTCCCCAATGGACTTCCTGCAACTTGATACAAAATGCCAACCTTGAACCCAAGAGTAAAAGCATCTTTAAAATTTATTTTCCAAACACGTACCTTTCCATCGATGAATTCCACCTTGTAACCTTTGTCTTCCATTGCCAAAATGGACACTAGGTCCTTCTTGAGATTAGATAAATAAATAACTTCTTGTAAATGAATCGTGTTACCCTGATTTAATTGAAGAGTAACATTCCCTACACCCTTTACGGGATAGGTGGCATTGTCTCCAAGAATAATCTCCTAGTTTTTTTCCTTCTCTATCATATTAGAGAGAGCTTCCTTGTATCCATAGAAGTGCCTTGAAGCACCACTAACAATAAGCCAACTTCCCAAAGTGTCCAGAGGAGAGGTAGTGGAGAGGGATGATGTAAGATAATACTCCTTTTGCTTATCAGAAACAACATTTTATTCTTCATACCTGGAGTTCCTTGCTTTCTTGGAGGGTCGACCATTTCCTTGATGACCTACATTCCTTTTTCCTTTGTCATTGTACATGTCATTTCTTCGATCATTGTTGTTGAAGTTGCCCCTCGAATGATTGTGATCATCATCATGTAATGTGTCCCTTCTATTTGGACACTCCCTTGTATAGTGGCTAAACTTATTGCAAACAAAGCATCTACCTTTCATTCCTCCCTTAGATCAAGGCTTTCCATGGAAATGAACTTTAGACCCGGCATTATTTGTCCTTTTGGCATGAGCGGAGAAAGCAGTAGAGTTACTCTTATTAGAGGTCATCTCTTGCTCCACCATCTTGGTTTCTACTTGAATGCATATCAACATCAATTCTTCAAACCATAGAATTTGATCATTATTGAGAATAGTGGTTCTAAATATATAACACTCGGGTGGGAGTCCTCCAAGAGTAGTGATAGTCAGTTCCCTGTCAGATATAATTTCTCCAATCACAAGAAGGTCATTCTTGATCTCGGTGATTCTTAAGAAGTAGGATTGAATATCCTCATCTTTACCCTTCTTAATATCCTTCAACTTATTTTTGAGAAATAAAATTTGATTTGCATCACTAACCTTGAACATGCTTACCAATCCATCATAGATCTCCTTGGAGGTGTTCAAATCAGAAATGTAGGCCACCATACGGTTGTCAATGGAATCTCTGATAATATTCTTCACTTTGACTTCACCTTGGTGTACTTTTTCTTTGTAGTAGTCGATGCATTTGATGGAGGCTCAGGGATTTTACCCTTTACATAATCCAACACTTCTTGGTCTTTCAATGTCAGATCAATAAACATCTTTCATCCGTGTTAGTCAGACTTTTCACGGAGCTTGTTTTCAGCCGGGAAGTGGGATGAGGAACCCATTGAGCCTTTGACCTTGTCCAACTATCTTCGGTGATTTATCTTTCACTCTTGCTTGACATTTGTATTCATCTCAGCTCTAATACCATGTTAAATTTAGGTATGTTCTATGCTTAGGGATTGATTGAACACGCCTTCAAAGAAGGTTATATCAACTACTTGTCTAAAAGGTGTGTAAACAGTCAGAGGCTGATTGTATGCTTGTTTTTTAGACTGACTATTGCTTAAGTTTGCAGAGGTGAAGAGAAAGCTATTAATAACTTAGTCCAAAAGGGATGAAGGCATTCTTCTATCCCAAAGGACCTCAAAGCAATACTTGGAGCACAAGAGGTTTGTTGCAAAAGGTTGCTGAATAAACTCTTTATTACTCTTGTTTGAAGTTCTTTTGTTGATTGGCATAATGAAAACTTCTACAAGTGAGTCCTCGAATTCTTCCTTCTTCATCACAAGACTCTTTGATGAAGACATGAAACAAGACTTTTCCACCATGATGGATATGGTGAGAGAAATGTATGAGGATGGAAGGAAGAGTAGTAGGCTTAGAGAGTAGTTGAATTCCATGAAGGAAAAGAAGCAGTTGCTTTCTGACAGACTGCAGGAAATGGAGAGGCAACTTCATATTGCAAATATGAACCTAAAGAGGATGCATGAGTTGGAGTCACATATCTTTGTTGCCAAAGAAGCCTTGTTCAAGTATCAGCTTGAAGAAGAGGTAAGCCATTCTAGTTTGTCTTCAAATTCCTCTAAGAATGCTTATATTGGTTATTTTGAAAAACATACCAAAGGCATAGGTTCCAAGCTAATGTCCAAGGTGGGCTATGAAGGAAAAGGCTTGGGTAGACATGCACAAGGTATTGTTGAGCCAATAATGATTGAGGAAAGGCCTAAGTATTTGGGTCTTGGCTATGGACAAGCTTATGGAGAAAGTTCCAAAGCTGCCATGAAGGCCATTGAAACAACTCCAAGAAGTAATTGCATTACAGAGTGTGAAGATTGTATTCAGGAGGAATGCAATAGCTTGAAACATCACTTGCAGGATGCAGGTGTTAAAAATCACACACTTGAACCAGAGAGTTGGGGAGACTCCAACAACCTTCAAGAGATTGATGGTGTTCCAAAGGGAGCCACTTCTTTGTTTGCTTCAACTCCTCATAAGGCAATAAAGGTGAAAGAGGCAGGTATAAATTTGGTTCTAAACATTTTCCTTTTGATTGTGCAAAGCATGATAAAGTTCCACATAACTATGGGAAAAGAATTGCATGTTCCTTTTGTGGTTTGGATAACCATAATGTATCTAGATGTTGGAAGAGAATGGCCACATACAAGAAAATTTTAAAGGAAAAGAAGCAAGAAGCCAAAGGTCCATTGGAAAGGGAAAATCATGCCATCAAGATGATGAAGATGTGTTGCACTTACTGCCATAAGCAAGGACATCTTGCAGCAAAATGTTGGACTTTGAATCCAACAATGCTTTCACCAAAGCTGAAGAAAGTGGAAAGAGAAGATGGCAGAAATGGAAAGGAAGATTCCATGATTGATGTGTTTCAGGATGATTCACATGTTGACGCTAATGTGCAGACAAAGGTAGTACTTTTGAAAGGGATTGGTGAGGAATGGTTAGAGTTCTTATCCAATAAGGATTGCATGTCTATTGATGCATTTATTTCCATTTATTTGTTAATGGAATGCAAGTTGCAGGATTTTACCAAGTAGGTGAATGGAGAAGTTTAGCAGGAGACTCACTTTGTTGCTGCAACATTATATTTCATTTCAACTTCGAAAGTATAGTGTGCTTAAGAAAAAGCTAGAGAATGAAATGCATGCATAAGCTTGAGATGCATGAACACAAGGATGTTGATGATTTCCTTGTATTTGAACATGTATGTGTAATTAACTAAAGGGTTCGTTTCTTTGGCATGCATGTAATGTTGACTTGGGGAAAGTTAACTTGGTCTCCAAGTTGGAGATAATGATGAAGTGTTTCATCTTTGGAAAAAGAGTCCTAATGGTCTTTTTCTACATGCTTGACTTGAAGGGTCATTTGTTTTAAAGGCATGTTTTGTGGGCTTGTTATCTAGTCCATCATTTGTATGCAGATGTAAGACATGGAGGTGTTCACAAGATGTGAAAATCAGTTTCTTTTGTTGAAGAAGGAGTTTAGGCTATCCAGTTATTGTTCGTATTTCTGTTGTTGTTAAAAATGGTTGTTGGCAGCTTTTCAAACAGGTACAAATGAAAGTTTTGTGGAGTAGATGAACTTCACATTTGTTTGAGCCACCTTGGATCAATGATCAAGGCAAAGAAGTTCAAACCACCTTCTATGACCATTTCAGCAGAAGTTCTGCAGGAAGGTAAGGGGGAAGACAGTTCTTCCCAGGAAGACCAGCCCATCGAAGAAGGGAAGTGGTCAAAAACTTTGGTTAAAGGCACTATGCAAGGCAAATGTAGGGAGGCTGAAAGAGGAGAGTCACTCTCATTTACTGTTCAGATTAGTATATTAGTATTTAGGGAAGGCATGATCAAAAAATTGATCCTAAATAAACCTCTAAGTCTAAAAGACTTCATATAAGAGGTAAAAGGTGCCAAAGGGCACAAATCCTTTGTAAATCAGATGAAAATGAAAGTCACAGGCTACTCCTAGAAATAGCCCCATTTTAGAGATCTCTTCATTCTGAATCCAACGCAACTTGAATGGGCGAAAATAGACTTCAGATGAAGAAGTTATTGTAGGAAGAAGTTTCCATTTATCCTTTGAAAAAGGGGAAAATTCCATTAAAAATGGCCTAAAAGGCTATTTGAGGAAATCACATTGCATAAGGCAAAGAGGAGGACTTAAGATCAGGTGGAAGGGACCCCTGATCAGCGATCTCCGATGATCGGATCGACGGATCAGGTCGAAGGTAGACATCTGATGTTGCATAAGGATCGGGCCGAGCGATAAGCCGATCACCGATATCGACGGATTGCAATGGGCCATGCCATATGGATAGACCCCGGGGCGCATGTGATATGTGATTGCGACTAGTCACATCACAAAATCACATCGGAGCTACACAATAGAGCGGGGCAACACACACACAGAACACAGAGACACACACACACACACACACACACACACACACAACACACACATATCTATATCTATATATATATATATATATATATATATATATATATATATATATAATATATATATATATATATATATATATATATATATATATATTATGTGTGCGATACGTTAGTTGGACCCGATGAGGCCATAGGCGATAATTGATATATTTTGAGATCTGTCAAACGACAATTTTCTATGTATTTTTGCATATTTCATTTAATAAACAAAAAGTAAAGGGAAGCGCCGATGTGGTGAATCCAGACCCGAAAGGGTTTATAAATGCAAATGCATATTATTTGATGTCTGCCATAAATCCATTCGACGGTAATTTTCAATGTTTTAATGTATTTTGAAATACAAAGGAAATCACGAAACAGGTAGGATTTTGGGTGGGCCATGGGCAGTAAATGGTTTTGGTCGGGTTCTGCCTGATCCCATACAATGGCTACCACGTGTCTAGGCTGAGGAGAGAGGAAACCACCCTTATCGGGCGGTTAACCCCCATACGAAAGGGCCACCCGAAATGAACCACCACCGTTGGATTTAGATCTCCCAGATCAATGGTGGGGATGCGATAAGCGATTTAAAAGGCGGAGCCAATGCAATATAGGGCAGAACTAATGATTTTTGAAGTCCGATAAACCGCGTTTGGGCGGATTTTCCTATGTATCCGTGTATTTCTCTGTGTAAACAAAGAACGTCCATTTGTGGGTTTTTGCCTATGAAATGGCCCCGATTCCTTCTGTAATGCCCCTAATCATCATTCCAAGCTACAAGTAGGCGTTTTGGCAGACAATTAGGTGTTTGAAAGGCACAAAGCCACAAAGCTAGATGGCTAGTCAAACAGACAATGCAGAGAAGCCACAGAGCCGCAGGGGAATGATTGAATGTAGGGAAATAGTTGGGGAAGCTGAAAAGCCATGAAAATGCCTCAAAGGAACCCAAAGAGCACGATTGAGAATAGCAGGAGGAAGAAGGTAGCAGAAGGCCGTTGTGAGAGAGTAGAGAGAGCCGAAGAGCTACTGTGCAGAGCAGCTGAGGGAGCCTTTGGGGTCACTTGAAGTTCAAGTGAAAACCCAGAGAGCTGAAGGTTGTAGAGGGCTAAGAAGGCAGAGCCGAAGAGCCAGAGCCAAAGCCAGAGCTAGAGCCAAGAGCCAGAGCTAAGAGCCAAAGCCAGGAGCTAGAGCCAGAGCCGAAGAGAGAGAGTCAGAGATGAGAGCCACAAAGCCAAGAGCTTCAAGAGCTAGGGATAAAATGGTGTCTAAATCCATCGTTTCTATGTAAAACAGTGGAGTTGAGCCAAGAGCTTGTTAAAAGGACTTTGCCATAATCCCAGAGAGCCTAGTTGAGTTGACTAGAGCTCACAGAGATGTAGCCCAGTATTTTTGGGTGAACTCCTAATTAAATTGTTGTTCTACATGTTTAGTGTTCTTGCTACATTGTTTACTATTATATATATGTTGTATCAGCATAATAATAGAATATTAAAAGCTTAAATATTCCCAAGTCCTTATGATTAACCAATGCGGAATTGATAATATGCTTGAAATAAAGGTGTATGCTTATGTCTATTTTAGAACTATTCATGTGCTTTTAATATTTTGTTGTTATGTTGATACAACATATATATAACAGTAAACAATGTAGCAAGAACACAAAACAAACAGAACAAAAATTTAATTAGGAGTTCACCCAAAACTCTTGGGCTATGTCTCTGTGAGCTCTAGTCAACTTGACTAGGCTCTCTGGGATTATAGCAAAGTCCTTTTTACAAGCTCTTGGCTCAACTCCACTGTTTTACATAGAAACGATGCGGTTAGACACCATTTTATCCCTGGTTCTTGAAGCTCTCGACTTTCTGGCTCTCGACTCTAGCTTTGGCTCTGGCTCTTAGCTCTTGGCTCTAGCTGTTGGCTCTGGCTCTTCAGCTCTGGCTTCTTGGCCCTCTGCAACTTTCAGCTCTCTGAATTTTCACTTAAACTTCAGGTGACCCCAAAGGCTCCCTCAGCTGCTCTGCACAGTAGCTCTTTGGCTCTCTCTGCTCTCTTGCAAGGACCTTCTGCTACCTTCTTCCTCCTGCTATTCTTGATTGTGCTCTTTGGCTCTTTTGAGGCATCTTCCCGGCTTTTGGCTTCCCTAGTTGTTTCTTCGCGATTCATTGTCCATCTGCGACTTTGTCACTTTCAAAATCCATCATCGACTGTAAAAACGTCTGCTGCAACGTGGCATGATGGTCAGGAGTGGTTACAGAAGGAATCAGGGCTATTTCATAGGCGAAAATTCGAAAATAGAGGAAATTTCATTACATAGGTATTTCTGGCAAAATACACTATCGGGCGTGTTTCTCGGACGTGAAACTCCCTCCAATCGCCCCTAAATCCCTATCGGGTCCGCCATTAGGTGTTAAATCGCATCTCCACCATTGATCTGGAAGATCTAGATCCAATCACTGTGGTTCATTTCAGGCGGCCCATGCGTACGAGCGTTTACCGCCTGAAAAGAGTGGTTTTCTCTCTCCAGGGCCTAGACACATGGCAGCCAATGTATGGGCTTGGGCGAAACCCGACCAAAACCTCTTACCGCCTTCGGTCCTCCCAAAATCCCGCTTGTTTCAGACATGAAATAATATGTAGTGGAATTTATAAACATCTTCAGGTCCGGTTTCGTCACATTGACGCTTTCCCTTCGCTTTTCATTTATTTAACGAAAAGACGAAAATACATAGAAAAATGTCATTTTATGGAACTCAAAATATATGGAATATCGTTTATAACTCTATCAGGTCCAGCTATCGCATCATCTATATATATATATCCGCTCCTCTATGTAGCTCCAATGCAATTTTGCGATATCGCAATCGCGTATTGCATGGGCTCGAAGTTCTGTGCATATGGCATTTCCGATTGCGATTCTTTGATATCGTAATCGCACTATCGCATCGGCCCAGGGCCTTTTCCTTATGGGTGCATATGCCTTCCTTTGACCTGATCTGTCGATCCGTTCATCGAAGATCGCTGATCGGGGCTCCCTTCTACCCGAACTTAAGTCCTCCTCTTTGCCTTAGGTGATGCGATTTCTTCAAATAGCCTTTTAAGCCATTTTTAATGGAATTTGCCCCTTTTTCAAAGGATAAAGGGAAACTTCTTCCCGTGGTAACTTCTTCATCTGAAGTCCGTTTTCACCCATTCAAGTTGCATTGGATTCAGAATGAAGAGATCTCTGGAATGAGACTATTTCTTAGAGCAGCCTGAAACTTTCATTTTCCTCTGATTTAGAAAGGATTTGTACCATTTGGAACCCTTTACCTCTTATATGAAGTCTTTTAGGCTTAGAGGTTTATTCAGGATCCATTTTTGGATCACGCCTTCCCACTAAAAGAACTTTTTGTCTCCAAAAGACTGATATACTGATTTGAATAGTAAATGAGAGTGACTCCCCGTCCTCTTTCAGCCTCCCTACACTTGCCTTGCATAGTGCCTTTAACCAAATTTTCTAGCTACTTCCCTTCTGAATGGGCTTGTCTTCCTGGGAAGAACTGTCTTCCTCCTTGCCTTCCTGTAGAACTTCTATTGAAATGGTTATAGAAGGTATTTTGAGCTTCTTTGGCTTGATCATTGATCCAAGGTGGCTCAAACAAATGTGAGGTACATCTGCTCCACAAAACTTTCATTTGTACCTGTTTGAAAGGCTGTCAACAACAACTGTTAACAACAACAGAAACACAGACAACAACCAGATGGCCTAAACTCCTGCTTCAACAAAAGAAACAGATTTTCACATCTCGTGAACACCTCCATGTCTTATATTTGCATACAAATTATTGACTAGATAACAAGCCCACAAAACATGCCTTTAAAACAAATGACCCTTCAAGTCAAGCATGTAGAAAAAGACCATTAGGACTATTTTTCAAAAGATGAAACACTTCATCATTATCTCCATTTGGAGACCAAGTTAACTTCTCCGAAGTCAATCATGGCATCACATGCATGTCAAAGCAATCAAACCTGCATGATAATTACACATACATGTTCAAAAACAAGGAAATCATCAACATCCTTGTGTTCATGCATCTCCTGCTCATGCATGCATTTCATACTTCAACTTTCACTTAAGCACACTATACTTTCGAAGCTGAAATGAAATATAATGTAGATGCATCAATAGACATGCAATCTTAATCGAATAAGAACTCTAACCATTCCTTACCAATCCTCTTCAAAGGTACTACCTTTGTCTGCACATCAGCATCAACATGTGAATCATCCTGAGACACATCAATCATGTAATCTACCTTTCCATTTCTGTCATCTTCTCTTTCCACTTTCTTAAGCTTTTGTAGAAGCATTGCTGGATTCAGAGTCCAACATTTTGTAGCAAGATGTCCTTGCTTATGGCAGTAAGTGCAACACATGTGGATCCTCTTGACAACATGATTTGCCTTGTCCAATGGACCTTTGGCTTTTTACTTCTTTTCCTTCAAAAGTTTCCTGTATGTGGCCATTCTCTTCCAACATATGGAAACATGATGGTTATCCAAACCACAAAAGGAACAAGCAATTATTTTCCCATATCTATGTGGAAATTTACCATGCTTTGCAAAATCAAAAGGAAAATGTTTAGAACTAGATTTATACCTGCCTCTTTCACCTTTATTGCCTTCATGAGGAGGTGAAGCAAATGAAGAAGTGTCTCCCTTTGGAACCCTATCAATCTCTTCGACGCTGTTAGCGTTTTCACAACTCTATGGTTCAAGTGTGTGCTTTTGAACACCTGCATCCTGCAAATGATGTTTCAAGCTATTGCATTCCTCTTGAATACAACCGTCACACTCTTGAAGACCTGCAATGCAACTCCTTCTTGGAGTTGTTTTAATGCTCTTCATGGCAACTTTGGAACTTTCTCCATAAGCTTGTCCATAGCCAAGACCCAAATAATTAGGCCTTTCCTCGATTATTATTGGCTCAACAATACCTTGTGCATGTCTACCCAAGCCTTTTCCTTCATAGCCCATCTTAGACATTAGCTTGGAACCTACGCCTCTAGTATGTTTTTCAAAAGAACCAATATAAGAATCCTCAGAAGAATTTGAAGACAAACTGGAATGGTTTACCTCTTCTCCAAGTTGATACTTGATTAAGGCTTCTTGGGCAACAAATGGTTGTGTCTCCAACTCATGCATCCTTCTGAGGATCATATTTTCAATATGAAGTTGCCTCTCCATCTCCTGCAATTTGTCAGAAAGCAACTGCTTCTCTTCCTCCATGGAATTCAACTGCTCTCTAAGCATGCTGCTCTTCCTTCCATCCTCATACATCTCTCTCAGCATATCCATCATGGTGGACAACTCTTGCTTCATGTATTCATCAAATAATCTTGTGAAGAACGCAGAATTTGAGGACCCACTTGTAGAAGTTGTCATTATACCAATGAACAAAAGAACTTCAAACAAGAATAAAAAAGGCTTTATTAAACAACCTTCTGCAACGAACCTCTTGTGCTTCAAGGATTGCTTTGAGGTCCTTTGGAATAGAATAATGCCTTCAACCCTTCTTCCTTCTTGTCCTTCCTGGACTGAGCTATCAACAACTTTTCCTTTACCTCTGCAAACTCAAACAATAGTCAGTCTGCAACAAGCATACAATCAACCTCTGACTGTTTAAACACATTTTAGACAAGCAATCTTTGCTTTGTCAATCAAGCATTCTAATATAACCTTCTTTGAAGGTGTGGTTAATCAAACTTAAGCTCTAATACCACTTGATCTGAAAATGGGGCACTTAGGCTTCTTGTCTAATCTACAAGAATCTCTCCCACTCCCAAAGCTTAAATATTCCCAAGTCCTTATGATTAACCAATGCGGAATTGATAATATGCTTTAAATAAAGGTGTATGCTTATGTCTATTTTAGAACTATTCATGTGCTTTTAATATTCTGTTGTTATGCTAATACAACATATATATAACAGTAAACAATGTAGTAAGAACACAAAACACACAAAACAACAATTTAATTAGGAGTTCACCCAAAACTCTTGGGCTACATCTCCGTGAGCTCTAGTCAACTCGACTAGGCTCTTTGGGATTATGGTAAAGTCCTTTTTACAAGATCTTGGCTCGACTCCACTATTTTACATAGAAACGATGGGTTTATACACCATTTTATCCCTGTCTCTTGAAGCTCCCGACTTTTTGGCTCTTGGCTCTCGCACTGGCTCTTCGGCTCTGGCTCTGGCTCTTGGCTTTGGCTCTTGGCTCTGGCTCTTTGGCTCTGGCTTCTTGGCCCTCTGCAACCTTTAGCTCTCTGGCTTTTCACTTGAACTTCAAGTGACCCCAAAGGCTCCCTCAGCTACTCTGCGCAGTAGCTCTTTGGCTCTCTCTGCTCTCTTGCAATGGCCTTCTGCTACCTTCTTCCTCCTGCTATTCTCAATCATGCTCTTTGGTTCTTTTGAGGCATCTTCCCAACTTTTTCCTTCCCTGGTCATTTCTCTGTGATTCATTGTCCCTCTATGTCTCTATCGCTTCCAAAATCCATCATTTCTTGTAAAAATGCCTACTGCAGTCTGGCATGATGGTCAGGAGCGGTTACAAAAGGAATTAGGGCCGTTTCACAGGCGAAAATCCGAAAATAGAGGAAATTTCATTACATAGGAATTTCTGGAAAAATACACTATTAGGCACATTTCCCGGACGTGAAACTCCATCCAATCACCCCTAAATCCCTATCGGGTCCACCATTACGTGTTAAATCGCATCTCCACCATTGATTTGGAAGATCTAGATCCAATGGCTGTGGTTCATTTCGAGCGGCCCATGCATACGGGAGAACCACCCGAAAAGAGTGGTATTCTCTCTCCAGGGCCTGGACACATGGCAGCCAATGTATGGGCTCGGGTGGAGGTCGGCCAACACCTCTTACTGCCTTCCATCCTCCTGAAATCCTGCTTGTTTTGGACTTGAAATAATATGTAGTGGCATTTATTTACCCCTTCGAGTTTGGTTTTATCGCATTGGCGCTTCCCCTTCACTTTTCATTTATTTAACGAAAAGGAGAAAATACATAGAAAAATGTCATTTTACGGAACTCAAAATATATGGAATATCGTTTATAACTTTATCGGGTCCGGCTATCACATCGTGTGTATATACATATATACATATATACATATACATATATATATATATATATATATATATATATATATATAATATATATATATATATATATATATATATATATATATATATATATATATATATATATCCCCGCTCCTCTATGTAGCTCCAATGCGATTTTGAGATATCGCAATCGCGTATCGCATGGGCCCGTGGTTTTGTGCATATGGCATCGCTGATTGCGATCCGCCGATATCGCAATCACACTATCGCATTGGCCCGGGGCCTTTGCCTTATGGGTGCATATGCCTACCTCCGACTTGATTTGCCGATTCGATCATCGAAGATCACTGATTGGGGCTTTCTTTCGCCCGACCTTAAGTCCTCCTCTTTGCCTTAGGCGATGCAATTTCCTCAAATAACCTTTTAAGCCATTTTTTAATGGAATTTTCCCCTTTTTCAAAGGATAAAGGGAAACTTCTTCCTACGATAACTTCTTCATGTGAAGTCCATTTTCGCCCATTCAAGTTGCATTGGATTCAGAATGAAGAGATCTCTGCAATGAGACTATTTCTGAGAGTAGCCTACGAATTTCATTTTCCTCTGATTTGCAAAGGATTTGTGCCATTTGGCACCCTTTACCTCTTATATGAAGTCTTTTAGACTTAGATGTTTATTCAGGATCCATTTTTGGATCAGCCCAATATCAATATCTAGATTAGCAATCACATCAGCAAGATAGTAAAATGCAGATAGAACATAAACATAAACAATAGAAGACAAGACAAGACAAGAGGACACAAAATGTGGTACCAACTAGGGACAAACCCCAACGTGGGTAAACCCTTAATCAAATCTTCTTTAGTATTCAATAGTTCAACAGAGAGATAAAGATAGAGTACAATGATTTAAAGTCAATACTGACTTGCTAAATAGGAGATCAACGATCAGAGATCTTCACCATGAATATGACATAATGAGGTTGAAATCTTGACACCAAGTACTGAAGATTTATATACAGCAGATGATAACCCTAGAATAGCTCAACCAATCACCCAGAGTATTGTGGTTTTCCTTCCATAAGATCCTCCTTCCTTCGTTGCATCACTGGTTATGCCAAAGCTGCAAATATGACACCTTTTACATGCTTCAAGGACTGGTGTCTTTTCTTGGCAAACCTCTTAATTGGTTAGGGCACAAACTTTTTATGCTACAACACCTTAAACACACCTAACAACCCACCTATTGACTACGTCTTTCCTTCACACTTTCCCTCCAACTATTTACTACCCTTTATCCTTCTCCTAGGCTTCAAAAAAGCCTCTTGATCAAGCATAATAGATTGTGGTATGTCTCCCTTCCTAGCTGTTGTCATACACTGGAATATAAGACTAGAACCAACCCCTATATTCACCCAACATCCCACTAAAAGGGCTTAGTCCATCTGCAATGTCTTCTGTGCAATTCGCTGCTCAAGGCAGAGATGAACCTTGCCACAAATGCTATTACAAACAACCCAGAAGTAAGCTCTTGTAATGTGGCCTTAATGTAGGTTCATGTGCACTTCAAAATAGTCAAGAGAATGACCCTAACATCCCTCCATTCTTCGCTGATGTTGGCCTAACTTGCGTTCCTAAAACAAAGACCCTTCTCCTTGTGTTAAGGCTCCTTATCTTGTTGCAGCTAGGTTTCCTTTTGCTGCGGCTTAGGGTCTCCTTTTCGCTGTGTATTAGGGCATCTTTTAGCTGACTATTAGGGCATCCCTTGACTGAATATAAAGGGCTCCTTTTGCTGCATATAATATCCTCTTGGATAGTATATTAGGGCATCACTTGACTGTGGCTAGATCTCCCTTCATTCTACGGCTAGGTCTCTCCTTTAACTGCAGCTAGGTCTCCCTCTTGACCGTTCTTTCCACCACATCCTCTTTGAGAGAGGACAAACCCAAATGAGTGGAGATAAAAATCAAGAGTGATGTGTGTAACAAATGACTTGAGGCCTCCTCTATTTAAATGCAACGTTGAGGTTGAGTTGGGGGTTATTTGGTTGCTGGCCTACCTTGACAAATTGTCAAATAATATAAATAAATTCATATCTCAATAACTACATGTCGGAATCAGATGATGTTTAGATCAATCCTACACCTCTCAAAGAGAGGAATCCAAGAAAAATATTAGTTGCCATAAATAAGGTGACCCACATGGAGTTTGGCCGTAGTTTCCAATTTTAACAACCTCTTTTGTGATCTTGGAGATGATATTTAATTGAGAATTCTTGATAGATGTAGCGATATTTCCAAGAACCTTGAAGCCCTTCCTTATAACCCTTGCCATAGTGCAAACAAATATATGAACTCCAGTCTCCTTCTTGAACCTTAGCTCTGATACCATGTTGGAAAATATGGAGACTTGTAGATTAGAACTTATTTTCCTTATCTTGATAATTACTTGTGATGTTAGTTGGTATTTTATTACTTATTTTAATTTTTTTCATCAAGCAACTTCCAAAATAATGAAGATAAAAAAGAGACAAAGTACACGAGATATAGGCTCCAAGCCATGGAAAAACCCCTCCAAGGGGAAAACAAGAAAATGATTCTCTTCTTCTTTAGAATCTACTTACAAAAGACACTTCCAAGACCCAAATTCCAAAGACAAAAAGCCCTATAAGCTTGTAAGCCAACCCCCAACATGATATTCTTTGAGACAACTTTTAGAACTTTGATATTTCTTCTTTGATGTTGCAAATTCGACCCCTGCAACAGAATTTTGGTCCTGCAATTGGCAGCTTCACAAAACTTGGTGAGACAAGCAAACATATACTTTGACAAACTTCAACTTTTTATCCTCTTGTTTGTCCTCCCAACTAATCGTGTTCACCTTTGCTATTGCAGATCAAACTTGCTTGAGATGAGCTTTCAAATGGGTCAAGCTTCAGTCCTTTATATAACCTTTCGTGAGGTTCGAATTCTCTCCTTTATATAACCTTAGCCCGAATTAGTCTTGATATTATCCATGGCTTTTTATCGAGAAAATAAATATTTTTCTTCATTATAATGAGTCCAAATGGGACTATGACACATGATCAATATTATTATTTATCCTAGAAAGACCTAGAATACCTAAAAGCATGAAGAACATGTTTTTGAATCAAACTTGAGTATGAAACCCATATTCAAAAAAAAATGTAATTTCATTTTATTTCTTTATAAAGAATATACAATATCATGATTACAATTACATCATAATGAAGACCGAACCTAGTTACAATTTTCAGCACTTTCTAAAATTCCTACTTGACGTATATAATACTAGATGAGATCCAAGTTCAGAAGGAGTGAGTAGTTTTAAGTATGCCTTGATTGTGCCTTAGAAAAGTTAAGATCCAACATGCAATAGATGGAAGTTGGAAACAATATTTGAGAAGGCTCTCCCAAAAAGAGGGAGAGGATCATGACAAGAAGTTTTCCTTAGATATAAGAACAACCTCTGGTTTTTGAAGAACATGAAAAGAAGCCTTGTTGACCACAACGTGTCAATGACCCATAGCACTACACCCCATTTTTCACAAAAGGGATAACGCCTGATCTACGTGTCCGTGCCGTTCAACTATCATCATCAGCCTAATCATCATGTTATATTGTAAACCCTTTCTACATGTGTAAATTGTAAATAATCTCAACAGATCTGTGTCATGTATGTAATTGGCTAGGTAAACCTATTTTTCTAGTGACGATCTACATTCTGGAAGGTTTTTTGTCTCACCAATCCATTCTCAGATGGTCGACAGATTTTCCTTCAGCCTTACCCCAAAGCCGAAGTGGATTTTGTCATTGGGATTTTAGGGGAGTCCTAGTGTTCTAGATCGAGTCTATGTAAAAGTGATTTGGCAATAGTCCTAAGTATTTGGTTAGGTGATTTTATTACAAATTTCTTGATTTACTAGATTATATTTGTGTCGCAAAATTGGGTAGTCTATGAGGGTCCTTTTCAGATGGGTTTTCCCGCTTGTGATGTAAAAAATGTGAAAATCATGATGTAAAGTGTCATGAGGGTTGGAAAAATAATTTATCCTCTCATAGGTTAATCAATTAAATTTTCTGGCCAAAATTAATTAAAATCCTAAGTGAGAAATTTAATTAATTATAGGTCCTAGGTAAATTTAAATTCTCCGAAGGCAAAATTCGTTGGTCCTTAAAAAATTAAATTTAAGAGGTCTAAGGACTAAAGTAACTTAATTATTTTACTAAATTTTAAGCCCTTAGTCCCTGGGGTTAAGTCAAAGTCAAAATTTTGAGAAAATTAATTCAAATATTTATTTTTTGAATTGATTAAAATACATTGTTTTGAAAATTTTGAATTTCCTCAATAATTTAAAATTTCGATGGATGAGATTAAAAGAAATTTTGATCCTCATCAACGGTCAAGATTGTTTTTACATGGATCGCTCGAACTAGCCGTTGGAGGATTTATCTTTAAATAGGAGGTCATTTTGTCAGTTAGGATCATCCGATCTCTGGATCGTGTACTAAGCTCTCAATCTCTCTTGTATACTTTTTTGAATTAATGCAAAAGTCTTTGGGGTTTCAACGTGCTGTAATGTTCCTCTTCATGAATTTATGGTAACATTGTTTTAATTTCTGCTTAATATTATGTGAAAACTTGTTATGCTCTTTAACTTGCAAATGATACCCAAATACAGAATATGCGAAGAAAAGAGACCCCAAACACAGAATATGCGAAGAAACGATACCCAGAACACAGAATAGCAATGATTTATTATTCAGAGAGTAATTTTCACTTGCCTCTTCGAGGGGGCAACCTCCAATAGAGCAGAGCTCGATTACAAAATAAGACACCATGCTCCTCGCAGGGAGTTTCTATCCTTTATATATGACTCCTACGTGCAATACCACGGCCTAATACCGCGTATTACTAATACCATCTATCTAATACTACAGCCCATTTGCAACTAACTGTGGTTCTGTTATTAATTGCGGATTAACCACTTACAATTATTAATATGGGCTTTATTGACTCTTGACTATGACGTGGTCCATAATGATAAGGG
>APFE030695704.1:25061-92081 GCA_000404065.3 Pinus taeda | reverse complement strand
TAAAACATAAATAAATATAACACCTTAAAAATTCTTAATACATTTAATATTTGCAAATTAAACAATAAGTTTAACAAACTGTAACCTATTTTAAAAGCAAAGAAAGGTAAATCGTAACAAGGTAAAGACAGAGCTTTTAAACAAGCTAAAGACAAAGATTTTAAATAGACACTTGTCACACGTGCAAAAAGAAATGTATAATACAAAAACATATTTCAAACACGTAAAATACCGTGGGGCCCGCAACTTTACCAGCTCCCTACCTCTTTCCCTTCATGCATGCCCAACGTCTTTACCTCTGTCTCTTTTGAATGTCCAACGTGTCTACCTCCGGGTTTGAATGTCCAACGTGTCTACCTCCTTGTTTGATCGCAAATCAAGTTTTACTAAAAGAATTAGATATTATGTGTATGCTATAGGCTTAAATGAACAATCATATAAAAGAGTCTGGAATATTGTAGATATGGAGTACTCTGAAAAATGAATAAGACTTCAATACAATACCTTGTTTGCACCCTCTTTTGCAAACATCTTCTGCGTGCACGCCCACTGAGAAGACTGATTCATATCACTGTTTTCGTCATCATCAAGCATGGCATGAGCAATCTAGCTGGCCAAACCAGCCATGTACTCATCTTAAATCTAAATTAAGTCATTATTTTTAAATCTATGAAACCAAAAAATAAAACAAAATTCCAGGTTCACCACTGGATATTACAAGGCTTAACCCTGAACCCAGGAATACGCCAGATGACCGGGAAACTGCATTTACGGGGCGGTTAGGGGAGGGCTGACCTAACTCAAGGTCTATTATAGACAAGGGGAGGCTACTCGGCATGCGATTAATAGTTGATGAATTCTTATTTCTTTCCCCTATAATATCATATCTGCCTTGTGTATCATCCACTTTTCACTGTGTATGGCATCTTCTTGCTTATGGATCTTCCTGTTGTTATATTGCAAATTCTGGATTATGTATGTTCATTTAACAGTGTTTACTACCTTTAATCTTTGTTCAATAGATTCATACATTCCAGTCCTGTTAAGTTTAATTCTTTTACATTCCAGTCCTGTTAAGTTTAATTTTTTTTCCAGTTTCAAGTCAACTAAACTGATTTTATTAAAAGCTCTTTGTAAAAAACTTGGCTAATTAATTTAAGAGAGAAAAATAAGCATTAAAATTAAAATACGAATGCAAGACACATCCCAAAAAGATTTCTTGAATATATATTTGTTTGCATTAATAATCATTTTAGCTTTTATGAAAAAAATAATTTTGTGCAATTGCTTTGAAGGGAAAGCTGCATGAGAGTCAGTCCTGACATTGCTTTACTTTTACAATGTAGTTAAGTTTCATTAATCTGCAATTTAGTTCAACTTCATTAATTTGCTGGAAATAGACTAAAAGAATGTAAACCATGAAAAACCTAAAAATTGTATTCCAACAAGTAAAATCTTTACTATGGATGGTCTTGACACTTGGTTGGATTCCTTAACCCCTCATGGAATTTACATGAGTTGTCAATTTCAACGATCAAGATTTTACCTTAGTAAATAACGACAGGGTTCATTCAGGTGAGGGTTAGGGATACCGAATCCCATGGACGAATTTTTATCGTGCATTTGCTCTTTTGGTGAAACAGAGCTCTGCATTCCTAAATCAAACGCTAGTTTTTTTCAGTCTCTCCCTGGAGGAATGTATGCAATATTCAGCAGTGAAATTAGTCGAATAATTTGTCAACTGTGCAACAGAGATACTAATTATAACCCCCATTTTAATTCCTCACAGGTACATCTAAAAGGGTGTCAATTCGGCCATAACTTGCTGGAGGATTTTCTTTCTAGGGCTATTCTTATTGTTCCTTTGCTGGGAAAAGTTGTTTAAAAAAAATGAAAAGTTCATTTCTGAGATGAATCGACCGCTTACTCTAAATCATATTCAGATTCTCATTCTCACGGTACAATGTTTCTCAGCATCTATGCATCTGAAATCATATTCTCATTCTCATTCCCATGGTACCATGTTTCTCCGTATCTATGCATTTACTGAGGTCTAAAATTCCCTACATCCCAAGCCAAAAGAGAAGCATTTGACAAATAGAAGAAAATAAGCATTTGACAAATAGAAGAAAATAACTGAGTAGGCCGTTGAATGTGTAATTTTTTCTCTAACTTATTAAACTCTAATTTTTTATATAAATTATTTTTTTATTTTTAAATAAAAAATATTAAATAACTATACAAAACATTTAAACAATATAAACTCATCAAATAATTTAATTTACACTTCTCTAAATTCATACATTAATACTTATTTCAAACCAAACAAAAGATTGAATTACTACATCATGGAATTTACTTTAGAAAAAGGAAAAGTTCAAAATGTGCACCGGCTCTTCACTATTTGTAAAAGCATACTTCTTAATATCAATGTATGAGAAGGGAGTCACAAATCCTACATTATTTGTTCCTAAAATCGAAATATCAATTACTTATGATCAATAACAGAATATTTAAGTACTTTTAACGCAATATTTCAGGAGGTTTATTTGTTGCTTGCTTAAGTCTCCTTCAAGTACATTGGAAAATGAATTCGCTCCAGGTGTGTGGGAACGACAGGGTGCCAAAAGTCGTGATATCATCCACGAGTTATGCATTATAAGCTGTTACTATAAGCTTGTCCATGTTCCTCAACGGATAGGAGCTGGCCTGGTATGATGTCCGGAAGAAACCTCAAGGTGTACATGTGTAACAGAATGCACAAGTATGTAGCAGCATGATATTTACTGGATGTATGGATAAAATTTAAAGAGTAGTCTAAGTAGGTTACCAATTTATTTAGAAAATAATGAAAATTTGGTTAAGGTTTTGACAAACCCTTCGCCTAAAGAAATCTACTCCTTCGCCTAAAGAAAGTCACGGGACTACTCGCTTTGGCAACAGGGGGCTCAGGAACTAGTATAAGGTATGCTTCGGCCTCCGATGATGGGTCAACCAGACATGTTTTGGTGACTGTAGCATCCTAACAACTGGTAGAATACTGAAAAATCATTACTCCTGAGCAAATCTCCATGAATAACACAGAAAAGAAACAACAATGAATGTTTGTTGGCCTGGATCCAATACCAGAAGCTAAAACTCAAATAAGTTGTAGTAGATAAAAGTCAGCTCTATGGTGCCATTCTTGTTTTCTACAAAAATACATGCTCTCCATATGAATTTATAGGGTGCAGACAACACCATAAAATGATCTTTCGTTTCCCACTATCCAGGAAGAAAAAAAGCAATATAATTTGCTACAAATAACAAAAACTTAGAATCTGCAGTTTTATTTTAGATTCAGGATGGTTGACCTGTCCAGATAATTGAAATAAATAGTCGCAGAAACAAACAACAGAGCATAGGCAAGTAACTAGTTGCCATCAGTGGCATGCTTATTGTAGAATAAAGAGCATAAATGTCATATTTTCTTATCAGAGTACCAAACATTGGACATGAATACCGTCACACTTTAAATCCAACAAAAGCATGAATATGATCCAGCAATGATGGTCCATTGCACACAAAAAATCCAAAATAAATTGTAGACCTCAGTAGTTTGGCTCCCCACTTTGATTGCAGCCATTTCATCTATTGAATTTGTAGTCTCACTCTGTCAGGCATTCTTTTTCTATCAAAAAACATATAACATAATAATCCTGCACAAACAAGAAACTCATAGATAAAATTAACATATCCTTCCATTCAACTCTTACAATTTACAAGAAATAGAATGTATTACTAAACTTACGTGTGTCTAGCGCATGTATTAGGCAGATATTGAGAATATGGACTTTCAGAAGTTGAAGTTGAAGCTGGAGCTGACGCTGAAGTACTTGATGGTCCATTTGCATTCTGTATCCAAGATTGAGTCATATCTTTCATCTAACCTCATGCTCTAGCACATACAGTTACCATTCTGAAGACTAGTTTAGAATTAATAAGAAAAGGCACCTGGGGCTTTTGTTCTCTTGCAGAATGAATTGCCTAAGCCCCACACAATACATTCCACTCTCAAGCCGGTTCAAATAGACAACCAGTTGAAAGAGTAACTGAAATCCTGAAAATCCCAATGAATAATTCAATGAAAGCACTACAAAGTTCTCTTGCACATAATATAACAGCCACTTTACTACTTACGAATTAATTTAAGTGGAACCATTTTTTCATAATACAAGTCTTTTTCACAATTGAATAGGTGCAAAGTTGTAAACAGCTCTCGAAAAAGCTTCAACTATACTACAAGTTGATTAAAAAACAAGTTCTTTTCATTTCCACCTTGGCCAATCATAATGCTTACTATTGTATCATATGTTGATCACTCCAGGGCTTGGGATTTAAATCTTCTCAAACAATCCCAACTTTCTCAGTGAAGCCTATCCTGAAAGACAGAATTGATCTGGACAGCTATCATAAGAAACTTAGTCCAAAGGACATTGACACCTGCAAAACAAAGAAAGGACATGTCAAATTGAAAAAATGTCATGTAGATAATCCCCATACTCAATTTGATGATTGCAATCTGTGAACGCACTGTAAATGATTGCAATCTATCTGCATCTTAGTTTTTGCTTGAAAGTTTTTATTTTTAACTGGAAAAAAAATTACCTCGTTTTTTCTATAGGGAAGGAAAAACAATGGTCTTGAACCCGGTTTACAATCACAAAACATATGAACCTTGATAGTTTCACATAAACTTCTGCAGTGCAGGGAAGTTGTTCTAATGATCATAAAGCTGGTCTCCAAACAGATTTTGACTCTTGCACTCATGTGATGGATTTCAGTAGAATATACCCAACATAACCCATAACATAATCTGCCCTCTCTAAATTGGAAACTATGATTTTGGGCAGTGCCTGCATATGCCATTGCACATTTGAGCCAGACAACGAACCATATGATTAAATCATGGAGTTATTTGGAGTCACAACAGTGTGATCAGTTAAGATTTGGAAACAATTCACGATGCTGCATCAACTTTCCAATTGAGACATCAACTCAAAACTCTCAATCTCTTAGGAATCAGAACCAATATTGGCCAAGATGTAGATAAGCCATATAAAAGACGACACGTTATAAGATCCGTTTAAAACATTGAAGCCAGAAAGCCATCCTATACAATCCATACAACCGCGAGAACACCAATGCAGGCATAAGTTCTGGAGAAGATAACACATGTGCCCGTCATAAATATGGCTATGTTGGGTACTAAGATGGGCCACGGGAAACAGAACATCGGAAGAGGCTGGCACTATTACACAAAAGGCACGGGTTCAAATCACACCATGCACATTCCACAATAGCATCATTATGGTGGCCTGCAGGGGATTTTAGGCTATCATGATGATCTGGTCTAGGTCTTTTGACTAAATCAAACAAATGGAGAATTATTATAGGGCAAACAAACAAGAACATTAAAATAGGTAAAATCTTCAAAAGTGTTTTCAAGTGTTTGGATTGTTCCTGGGCTCACTCGAAAACCCTAGTTTATCGAAAACTCAAACCTAATTGTAGATGACAATAAAAAGGAAATCAGGCTGAGAACAATTATTGAAATTGAACTTACTTGCATACTCATTATACAGCACATGTTTATGGTGTGCGGCAAATCCAAATCCAAAACACAGGGAAAAACGAAAAAAAAATACATTGCAGAGAGAAATGTACCTGGAAATGAAATCTGCTTGTATGTGTGGGGCGGAGATGAAATATGGCCTGAGAGCTCCAGTCAACCATGTAAGGAGGAGGGCGTACGCCTTAGCTTCTTTCACGGTGGGATGTGCTCTTGGGCTGGGAGAATGCAAGCAAACACGCTGCAAGCGAGAATGAAAAGGCTTGTATCTTGGTATGGATGAAGAGAAATAGAGTAAAAAGATATTTGAACTCTGAACCCGTAGATTAGAGTACAGAACCCTTCAAAAAAATCTCGAGAGGCAGCGCTAAAAACGCCACTTATAGTTTGATGCATACAGTTGGGGCTTCAAGGCAAGGGCCCTTTCCTGGGGCAACGAAGTCAGTAGCGCTCATGGAAAAAGCGTCTACTAGTTGCAGAAAAATTGGCCGAAGGCAAACCAAAGAAATGGCATGAACAAAAACTACTGTTGTAATCGTGGAAAGTAAAATTAGGTCATTGTAAAATGGAACTTACAAGTGGTAAAGTTGAAGCTCGCCCCTTCACAGATCCTGCTGCGCGACACTCTCTGCTCCTCAAACTAGCTGGTCGATACTCTCTGCTCTGCTCCGATTACCGCCAGCTTTAATCTTCTTGTCAGTGCCTTTGACATCGATACCAAGGCCCTCACCATTTCCTGTAAAAACAACAGAACCAGAAACGATGAGCTTTCACGCTTGTGTGTCAAATCTTTCTATTGTATCCATTTTATTGCAGAGATGTGTTTTCATTTGCTCTACGAACCTGTAGCAAAGACCTTCGTCTTAGCCTCTGCCTCAGGGGTGGAAGTGCATTTCAATCCCTCGTGGTGTTTTGTTAGTGATGCTGAAATGATTGTCAATATCAATACCACCAACAGAACGCTCTCCTGTTGAGAAACCTGCATAGCAACGACCATTTTTTTACTAACTCTGAGCAATTAAATTTGTAACATAGCCACTGATGGACAATAAAAAAAACGATGTTCGGGATGGATGGATACCACATCGAGGAAACTAACTCATGGAAACATAATATTTTGAAGTAGCAGATACCTCTATGATTCCAGATTTCCAGTTGAAGAGAGATGTAGCTTGACCGAATGGAGCTTCGCGAGTGTATCAGACTAAAGTCACAAATTCATGCTCTATCTCTGGTTTAGCATATTTAACTTCATACTGCAGATTTCTACCAGCCAGCAGCCTCAACTGTGTAACCAAGGTAGGGAATGTTATGTCGCATCTGCATACTTCAAACATCTGGCACTTGCAAGAGGGAGGAAACTGCATGCAGGACACGGAAACTTTGCATAAAAAAACTGTTGCCATAAAATAGAAAAATATAGAACTCGGAAATTTTGAAGACATAAACCTTTGGATATAAGTGCGAAGTGGAAAAAGTATAAAATTTGGAAATGTTGAAAGCATATAAAACTTTGGATATAAGTGGGAGATGGGGAAAAATATGTCTCGAACGGAGCGAAGCCTGCAATAAGAGGTTGAAACACAAACTTTGGATAAAAATTTATTGAGCAAAAAATTTTATTTCAAATAGTGGGTTAAACCTAATATGTACGGGAAATTTTACTTGGTCAAAGCCAATTAATAGTTGGTCAACGATCGATGGATCGCTAATAGTCCCAGGCAGGGACTAATAAGCCTTTTCATGCCTTTTTATGATACCTCTTCGTGCATGTACAGCAGTGAAATACTCGTCTTCAGTAACTAACCCATCAGCTTCAATATATTCCAAGGCATTTGTAACACTCCCACCATTGCCAACATTGTTACCTTGATTGCAGTCTATCATTTGCTGCACTGATGTTGTCTGCATTTGTCGTGTTGTGAGAAAGTTGATGCCTTCTGCAGCACCTGCAGCTGCTAATGCCCAACAACATCCTGCACCACCGAAACAAAACGAAACAAATAAACAGAAAATAATATTTATATGGTAGGATATCAAGAAGAGGAGTATTGTGTAGCAGCTACGTTATATTAAATTGTTGAAAAAAAAACCTTTCGTTCTCGAAGCTACCATTTACATAAATTGAAATTATTTCTTTCATTTATTTAAATTGAAATTATTTTTTATTAAGTTACTATTTACTTAAAGGGAAACAAAAATAAATTGAAATTGAATTATTTTTCTCATTATTAGTGAGTTAATATAAGAGATATTTTTTCATATATATAATTTCACTTTCAATGATCATGAAGAAGTGGTCAAAATATTTCACTCACTGTTAACTATAATTAAATTATTTATAATAAAAACAAAAATGAATATGTGTTTGATTTGTTTAATTAAAGGCACCAATAACCTCACTTTCAATGTCCAAATTTATTTCACTTTTACTCTTAACCATAAATAAAATATTTAAATTTCTATATGAAACATCATAATCTTATATCAATTTTATAGAGAAATAAAATAGTTAAAAAAAACCTAAATTGAAAAAATATATTTTTTATAGTTAGAACATTTTAATTAGTCTTCAACTTTAGGCGCTCAATTAAATTTTGATCCATTTTATACATTCAAAAATGTAACAACATAAACAATAAAAAATTACAAGTGGTTGTATTAAGAGATTTTTTGAACCCAGAAACTCATTCTATGGTCAAATATGATATCTAAAAATAAAAATATTCATATAAACCAAAATAAAAATAAAATAAAAAAATTTAAATAACTATTCAAAACATTTAAATAATATCTGCTACATCATTGTAAATTCAACTTGTCTTAAAACCGTATTTAAAATAAATCTATACTAATACATAGTACATACCACATTTAAATAATATCTGCTACATCATTGTAAATTCATGTTAAATCTGTATCTAAAATAAATCTATACTAATACATACCACATTTAAATAATATCTGCTACATCATTATAAACTCATGTTAAATCAGTGTTTAAAATAAATCTATACTAATACATACCACATTTAAATAATATCTGCTACTCATGTTAAATCCTTATTTTAAATAAATCTATACTAATAGATACCACATTTGACCTTGATCCCTCACTGCAGTTACGGCTCCATCTTGCACCCAATCAACAGATGCTGGCAAGTTCAAGAATAATCCATTTGAATTTGGGTTCATGAATGATCTACTACTCTTCACTCCTCTGGACTCTCCTCCGCGCATTAATGGATTCGGATTCATGTTCATTAACATCTGTTCTGCGAATTCTTGATTAGTCATATCTATATCTGAAAACTGATTTAGTCCATGTGTGTATTTCAGATTCATCTTATTCACAGAGTCCATGTGTTTCACATTCTCTACAAATATTGAGAATCGCTCCTCATGCTCATTTCTGGTTGAGCGGTACTGAAGCACCCACTTCTCATAAAGAGTCGCAGACTTTCTTCAGACTCTGACAAGGCTGTCAGGATCAGCAACAACGCTGCCTTAATTAAATATATAAATTTATATATTACTAACTAATTATAATAAAAATGGAATATTTAAAATATATATAAAAAAGTTAATGTGGGATAGAAAAAAGTTTTTTTTTTGACTCTTGTTATTTTATATGGATGTGAGGCTTGAGGTTGCAACATCTCAAGAAAATCTTGGAGAAAGATTGAGCAAATCCTGAAGTGTTTTATAACGTATAAACTCAAAATTAAAAGCAATACGCCCTATCCTATTCTCCTTATAGAAGTGGGTCTTTCCCCTATCGAGACCCTAGCTATGACTAGGCTTTTGTTGTACAAGCACAAACTCAATAACATAGGAGACCATATACCTCCTAAGCTAGCCTTAAATTCCAGCGAAAACCACCTAAGGCTCAAACGAGGTTGGTATAAAGACACCAGGGTCTGGTTAAGCCATTGGGAGATCTACGAGAATGTTGCATTGCAAAATATTAATAACATTAAAAATATTGTTACTTCTAAGTTCAAAGAAAAAATAACATTAAAAATATTGTTACTTTTAAGTTCAAAAAAAAAATGTGTTGTGAGGAAGATTTAGCAGCTAAAAGAAAATTAAGATATTATAAGGAGGTCATCAATCCCACCCTAGAAGATCAAAAGTATATCTCTCTTTAACTAGCTCAAAGAAGAAAATTAATATAGCCAAGATTAGAATGAACTCTCATGAGCTCCATAGTGAAACGGGTAGCTAGGGAGTTCCTCAAACACCATGGATGAAAAGGATATTTCATCTCTGTGAGAATATGAACATCGAGGATGAAAATCACTTCCATCTTAGAGTGGCCCGCGTACAACCACCTTAGATCTGTTTCATAATCTTTGTTGCAACATTGACCTTCCTAGCCTTTTACGATGTCAAAATTATAGTGAGATGAGGAGGCTTCTCTCCAAGTTTTTTGAGCATAGGAATAAAATCTTAAATCAAACTAAATAATTCGTTTCTTTAGATCCCATAGACCAAAGTTTGGTAGTTTGGTCAACTATCATCATCATCATCAATAAAAATGTAGTATTTTAATAAAATATAAAAGCTATATAATAAAAGAAACACATGTAAACTAAAAACAAAACCAAAAAACAAAAAAAATTAAATTTTTTTTATTATAATATATATATATTTATATATATTATATATATATATAATTATAATTATAATAAAAATGCAATATTTCAATAAAATATAAAAGTTATATATAGGTGTTTGTGTAGGAAGTCTTAAATATGTGTTAAATTTTTATTTCTGGTTATTTTCAAAAAAATATATTAAATTTAAATATTTCAAAAAAATATAAAACTCTAATATTTCAAAAAAATTATAAAAGTTAAATATATAAAAGAAACATATGTAAATTAAAATTGAGTGGTACTGAAGCACCCACTTCTCATAAAGGACTCGAAGACTTTCTTCAGACTCCAAATTTCTTCATATTCCAGGGCTTTGTGCATAAATCCAGGAGAGGCATTCACTGATTTCTTCATACTCCAGGTTTTTGCCTATAAATCCAGGAGAGGCATTCACTGACAAGGATGTGAAACAAGGCTGTCCTAATTGCAATACTAATACTCCCCATCAGGGATGGAATTTGACGGGGAATCCAGCTTAAAATTTTACAAGATCTTTAAGATTCTTTGTTGAAATTGTGAAAACTCATCGGGAGCTTTGAAAACCATCAAATTTGATGGGTGGGTCTATTTTGAAATTCCAACCCTGCTAGCCATTACCCAAAAACAATAATAACTAATCTAATCCAATCCAGGTATAATTAATTGACAAGTGTGCCCACAAATTATAACGTGAATTGGTGGAGATAAAAGGTTGGAAGAGGCTCATGTTATAGAGACTGAGTGTAATCGAGTGACATCATTAGTTTCAGATAATTCAACTTACAATTTTGTTCAACATTTCTGATATTTTTTTTTATGTTTTTTTCATAAACCTGAGAAAGCCTATCATAATTTAGTTGTCAAATCAGCAATGAGAATATTCTTGATATGTTATTCTAATTCTTAGTTAATACAAAAATAGTAATAATAATTAATATTTAATTAAACCATGAATTTCACACTTAAAAAGGCTTCATCAAATTAAATTAATGGATTATTTTAATTAATAAACCAAAATCCATGAGTCACACATATTTGATAAAAATCCAACTAATTTAATTACTTAAATACATGAGTCTCACATATTTGATAATGCTTCAAAAAAATATAAAAATTAAATATATATATGATAGAAGTGTAATATTTTAATAAAATATAAAAGTTATGTGTGTGTTAAATTTCTACTTTTTGTAATTTTCAAAATTACATACTAAGTATGTCATGATTTACAATATGACTATAAAACTAGGATAGTGGCCTTAAGTGAGCACAAATAAAACCAAAGTACAATATCATATGCATAATAGCCATCGAAAACTAACCATGAATACAGTTATGCCAACCATAAAATAACATAAACCATCAATAAGAGATCAAGAGTAAGCATGGGAGAAGGTTAGGAGTGACAAGGTCATTGATTACAAATCCTATGCACTAGTTCCAAAAGGGCTTGATATCTTTCCCTTGCATTGGAGATGAATTTCTAGATGTGCTAGACTAGCATCCAAATGTTTTAGGAAGTATTTCTAGTGCCTCGAAATTATCGGAAACTTAGTGGAGAGATGAATCACTTTAGTACATTCATGGACATTAAATTCTAATTACTTTCTATGGTTAACTAAATATTAAATCAGCAACATACACCTTAAGAAAAATATATTTAATATATAAGCAACATTTAACATGTAAATCACAATATAAAAATTATCACACATGGGCACTAGATATAAGTGGAAACCCATAAAGGGAGAAGACCATGAATTTGTTATTGCTGTGATGCAAAGGAAAGCTCCTACTTCTTCTATTACATCACATTTTTTGTAGGCTTCAACCTGCAGGAGGCAACTACGTCAATTATTTTGTAAGCTTCAACTTGCAAGGAAGATCCAACTCCCACAGATTTTCTGTAGGCTACAATCCATAGGAGGCTCCTACATCAATAGGCTCTAAAGTGTTCTTTATCAAGCTACAAACTGAAAAGGACACTAAAATCCCCTGACACGTGCAAGAAACAAAATGTTGGTTTACCTGTTCTATAACTAAACATACCTCCATCTCTGTCTTTGTTTCTTCTTGTCCTCAAATCTGCTTCACATTTGCTCTATATGGACCAGCTAACTAATAAACAACTCAAACATCTCTCACATTCTCTAACTCTACAACCTTACAACCTTCCAACCTCACACTTTTTTGTGAACAAGCTTTGATGGTTGTCAGTATTCCATTGACATGATAAGTCTTGTCTCTTTACATTCCAAGGGTGTCTCTTCAATTTCAATACTCTTTTAACCTTTGAATAATAAAATCCATAACATGAATTAGAAATATGCATTAATACAAGCCAATTTTAATAATTACAACAACCAACATAAACAAACACATAGTAACATGGTATGTCTCAAAGAGTACTGCGTTACAGTCTAGGGTAACATTGTATGGATAGAAGATGACATGTGTTATAACTTAGTTTGCGTAGTAAATGACATGTGTTATAGTTCCCATAATGATTGTATCATTCATTTTCCTTACATCATGTCTTTTCCTTGCATCACAACAATCTATGTAACAATTTTTCATCAACAACCAAGAAGAACGTGTAGCCAATAAGGATATGTAGCCAATTACACAATATATGCAAGCAACATAAGAGATCCAAGACAACCATGCCATCAATCACACCCTTTTCCATCCTACTTTGTTGCTCCTTTGCCATCAGCCTTTGCATCACAACTTCTTCATGTCTTTGCCTTGCATTACAACATGGCCAACATCTCTGATAACAAAACCAACTCAACAATACATGCAATAACATCTCCATGAAAATATATGCAACATCAACATCTCCATACCTCTACTCTACCTTGTTGCTCACAAGTTATTCTTAGTTGCACCTCCTCATATACATATGGTGACCACACTTCTTCCAAGAAAGCATAACAAAAAGCATCACAACATCTCATCAACTGTGCATACTTCAATGACATTAAAGACCTATCTTGTTTCTCCTTTTCCTTTGTCATCAATGCCAACAATGCCTACAATATCCCCCTTTGACATTAATGGCAAAACTATGATCCCACTACAAATAAAACACCTTCTAGGGAGGCTTTTGCAGAAGCCCCTATAAAAATAGCTAAAAAATTGTTTGTAACGGAGGTGGGGGGCAGATGTTTTAGCAGAAGATTTTTTGATAGTGCATCTACAATATACAAGCACATTGGTGCTTTCCTATCCATATAAGCATTGGTGCCAAATAGAACATTGTGCACCATGGAAGATTTATTTTTTAAACAAAATGGTGTGCCAAATAACAAAGAGCACTAGTGTGTATACTACTCGATAGCATCAGAAAATGGTTAAATTTACAAAAATTCCAGTCGTAAAATTCATTTTGCCTAGTCCCATGCTATACTGTGATGATGACCTGGTGCTAAAATAGTACTATAATGACTTGGTGCATGCACTGTATACCACGTGTCAATGCTTGAATAATCAATAGCACCATATTAAGGTTAAATTTTAAAAATTGACGATGCTATATACACTCGTAGCACTGATTCCCTACTTGTAGTAAAAGGCCTTGGTGCATACCTAGGAAGAGCACCGCTACAGTTTTTAATTAAAAGAAAAAGGTGGTGATATATACCAACGAATCATCAGTGTTGTTCATGTATTAAAATGCCTTGGGGCATCTTCTAAAGAGCACCGCTAGACGGTTTCTAATTTTCAAAAAATATTATTCTATATTCCAACAAAGCACCGGTGCAGTACATGTATTTGAACACCCCAGAGAATCTCAACAAAAGCACCACTATAGTTTTTTTAATTTAAAGAAAAAGTCGTGCCCTGGGATATTTGATGCACTGGTGCGGTTATTATAACACACCAAAAGAGTGTTAAATAATAATATATAAAAAAAACCTTCCTGTTTAAATTTAATTTTTACCATCTACAATGTTGTAGAGATCGGAAGCATATGTGCCACTCTTGCCTCATGCAAGCTCCTTGATGTCAGTGTTTCTCTTGCTCACCATCCTTCCATACCGTGCTTAGTGCATGACTATCAAATTTTCTCAAATGGTGGTGAAATTTTTTTTCTCAATTAAGTGTCAATAATGCCTCCTCGATGACCAAATGTCTAGGTAATGTCTATGTTTCTCTCTAATTTAATCTTTTAGCAAATTAGAATTGTAAAATAGGTCAAAAATACCACTGTTTAAAAAAAAATTGTGTGTGATGCGTTCAATAGCTTTGGCTCAAACCAAGAGCAATACACCCTATAAATTTATAGGGTGCACCATGATTCGGTGCGTGAACCTAATGCACTGTTATTTGTGTAGTGTGTTTCATAAATAAATACGCACCGCGAAAAGCTATAATTATACGTCGGCACATACATTTTTAGGTTACACCCGGTGCATTTATATTTACCAAATTCACCGCAAAAATAATATTAAAAAATATAGCACGATGCTTTTGATAAACTGAACATTTCGTACTGATGCGAAAATGTTATACGTGCACACTGATGCATAAGTTTGAGACACACCACGATGAAAATGTGTATATGTGAACAAAAAGTGGTGTGTCATATATATGTACACATTATCTCTAGTGCGGTTGTGTTTGATAGCACACTGAAGACGTTGCATTACTATTTTTTGGGCGCACCAGGGATTTTTTATTATTATTGAAAGTTATGTTTCCATATTTATAAATATATTTTTCATTTAATATATAAAGTTATGAGGCTTATGTATTTTATATGTCAATCATGTAGCAGAGACATCAAAAGATGGAGAAACAATAGGAGCAGGAGAAAATGGCAGACCAATACAATGTGGTCCGACCATGGGACACCGAAGAGAGGGAGAGGAATTTATACCCTCGCCCTATTAGCGCAATGGCCTGGGTGCTCTTAAGGAATGTAGGACTCCTTAAGTACCATGAGGAGGCTACATCCTTGAAGGTGGACCCTATCGTGTTGGCACATATGATTTGCCAGTGGAGTGTCCAGGAGCAGGGTTTCCATGTTGGTCCTAAGGTCTAGTATACACCCTTTGAGGAGGACATATATTTTATCACTAGCCTATCAAGGAGAAGGGAGGATTTTCGCCAGTTTCCTGATGTCCCCCATGGGGTTGTAGCAAAGATTCATCTTTTCTACTCTAAGAGCTATGTTGGGCCTCATGCAATCCAACCAGCAGATTTTCATGTGCATGGTGGACAGTTATGGATTTCTTATTTTGTGGTACAAGAGGTTAGGTGTCTCTCCTTATTAGTGACCAATATTGCACATTTTACTAGTGAGGGGTAGCACATTAGTTTTCCTTTTTTTATTATGTTGGCTTGATGGGACCTGACCTAAGTTCTGCTTTAACTGCACCAAGCAACAAAATCCTGACTACTAGCCCTTTCAGAAACAACCTGTGTAGCGCAGGCTACAGTCTCACGTGAAGCAGTATTGGGGGATGCTAGAACCAGGTTTTTGCATCCATAGGCTTGTTTGATGGTCTTCCTAAGGATCTTATGGCTTAGATCTACCTTTGCATAGATCTACTTCTTCCGACAGACAACTACTGCAACTCTAGATAAATGACTTCCATACCTTCACGAAGGTGGTTAATTATACTTATCATGCATAAAGATTACAGATCTACCATATTCGCACAGTAAATAAGCATTCATTCATATAAAATAGATTACAAAAAGAAGATACATAAACTTGGATGAAGTAAATAAAAGGACACAGATGCTTCAATTTCACCCCAAAACAATCTTTATTAAGTATAATCGTTCAGATACAGACTTCTTATCCCTGTGCACCCAGCTGCAAGGGCACTCGCACTCAATTGCGGACTTACCAAGGTTTTGCACACTCAGCTATAGGATCCTTCCCCTTTCTCCTAAGTATAAGAAACAAACCTTTCCTACCTTAGCACCTTACCCTTACAATGAATCTTTCCAAAAAGTTGTCTCTAAGACTCACTATGACTCAACTACTTATAGAATTTGCTTTACAATACCATGGTCCGCGGACCATGGGTAGGTCTCAAAACAGCTCTATCATCTACCCACCTAAGGGACTAAATCCCCTTTGACTCTACTTAGCTTTACACTCTTTTTTCCACATTTCACGGAGACTTTCCTTACGCTACAAAAAATATTAAAAAAATGACTCAAAATTTAACAAAATCGCCCCAGGGACCTTATCCCAACAGGCCCCCAACACAAATATGGTGACTCGCCCTCGAGTCACTCAGTTGGTGCATTGATCTTGTTGCGAAGTTCACTGAACTCGATCTGCAATGTTGTTATGTCAGCAAAACCCTGTATTGGGACCTGTTGCACTTCCTCTACTAGTTTTTATGTCATTCGGCCTTCCACCACCATGCTCATCGTTCTCTATGTCTGCTGAAGTGTCCTCAACTTTTCCTGGACTGATAAAGTAAGTTGACATGCTTCCTCTATCCATGGTTGTATTATGGCCTTTAAAACGACCTCTTTTCTCCACAGCTCTGTCATTTGTGACTGCAATTTTTTTCCTTCCTACAACTAAGCGAGGCGCTGGACTGGCGCTAAAGTGCACGCAATCGCACTGATTTCATCAAACTATCGGTATGACACCTGGATATTTGTGCTAAGTTTCTGTAGGTTTAGGTCCTCCTGTAGATTTTTCCATAGCTCCATGACCTGTTCGAATAGCAGCATGCAGCTTGAGACTGTTGCATCTAAAGTTCATATGCTCTCCCTAATGGCTGCTCCGCGCTACTTCCGAACCTTTGGCGGAGTGGTTGGATGCAATTTCAACTACAACTTTGCGATCTTCATTTGGAAGTCAAAGGTTACTCAGCCAATCTCATCCTTCGATTCTCTGACTACGAAAGCCAACTTCTGAATCTTCGTTATTGCTTTTGTATCCTCTGGAATGTGAAGTTCTGGCAACGTCTTGCATGCCTATGTAATTGCTACCTCCAAGCTCTGGCTTCGTGCATCCAATGTTTCCTTTTCTTTCAGCGCTTGAGCCTTTTCTACAAAAATCTGCTCATTTTTCATCTTGACTTCACTGATGACTGATAGTGCACACTTCTCCCTGATCTTGAGCTTGTTTGATACCCCCGGATGAAGTCCGTGGAGGGTCTGAATGGGCAGTGCATCTAAATTGATATCTATGTCCTTGAGCTGTCTAATCTGGGAATTTTCTTCATTTGTGTCTGTGCGCAGTGATCCCTCTAGTAATGGGAATTACTCTGAGGTCCAAAGTCCTTTATGCATCTAGCACCGACGCGTTGTATTGCTGCAGGCTCGCTTGAATCCCAGTCGCTTGAATTCTACTTGTTTGAATCTGTAACTCATGCATATCCTTCTGGATGCTCCCCAATGTCTGCATGTACTATTGCTCAAACTGTGTCCACAACTCTATCGTTGTGTCATGGACCTTGTCCCCGATCTCATCCAAGTCCGCCTCAGTGAGGAATATTAGATCCGCGTGTGCCTATTTATCATACTTTTTCTTATTTCTAGACTTGGAAATGGTCTTCCTGGTCCACTTCTGCAATTTGAATGGGGTGCTCTTCTCCTCGCCACCACCTCCTTCCTCCTCTGTGGACCCTTCCTTGTCCGCAATATACTGAGAAGTAGACTCCTATACTTCCATTGTGGCCTCCTTTACAGTTCACTCCTTGTCAACAGCTTCCTTCGCAGTACACTCTTTTGTTAGCAACTGCCTTAGCAGCAACTTCCTTCTTTTTCTATGTTGCTTTCTTTCAGGCTGCAGCCTGCTCCGCTTCTTTCTTTTTTTGCATTGTTATAGCATGCGCGAAGGAACTCTCCCTGGCCATGCTTATTCCTACACCGAGATCTAATGGCTTCCTCCACTCAGCAGACCATCTTCCTATGACTTCTTGTACATCTACATCTGTTACTAGGCATGGTAACTCGTAGCATACTTTCTAAGGGTCTCGCCTTGCGCGGATGGATACGTTATGAAAGTCTGCTTTGAACTCTACGTAGGCCTCCAATTTTCGAAACAATGTTGGTGACAACCTAGCCTCTGATTGATCATGGTGCGAAGGTCCATCTCCATCAGCACCCAGAATACCTTCGTTTCCATGACCCGTTCTGGGTCCTTCATTGCCCACAGCAAAGCGAAATTCATAGCTTCTAGTAAATCCTCATCCTGCCGAGGGAACTGGCTATCCTCCAAAAGTCTCCATGCGATGAAAACAATCAATAACAAAAGTTAGGCATAGTGCAAAACCTTGTCATCGTCCTGTGCTTCGCGATAATTCAATAGGAATTCTTTGCACAGGTACTATGCCCAGTTATACTGCATCCCCTTCGCGCATTGTGCCGCCAATGAGATTACTGGCGTCGACACTTCGTCCGCGTGACATTTCTTCATGATATTACAAGCCAAGATCTAATCATCGAACTGTATTGCTTTACCAGTGATGGAGAGGATGGAGTATCCACTTGACTTCTTGATTAATCCATACTCGCGCTTCATTTTGTCCGCATTTGTTTATCTTAACTCTTTCCTCCAAATTCCTTGACAGGATCCAACCCTTGGTAGAGAAACCTTGTGATACGGTGGATCAAAATATCTGTGATGGGAATGGGCTCTCCTAGCTAGAGACACCCATCATGCACCAGCGCAAGTAGTTGGCATACGCACACTGTGTTGATAGTGGTTCAACTAAAGTGTGGTACCCATAACATATTTAGCAACCCAACTTTTTCAACCCCCGTGACCCACTTCATAGTCTCCAGTCGTGTGACTCCGGTCTCCTCATAATATATCTTTATTAGATGTTTGTTTGTGGCCAAATGCAGGAGTTTCTCATTATTAGCGAGATCCCAATCCTCCATTTTCAGTGCAGGGATACATCCTAATTGTGCACCTTCAAATGGCACTTCTCCAATAATAGCAGGGTAGAGACCATAAATTTGCCTAAATCGGGATCATTGGGTACCTTTTCTTTTCCCTTTCGCAGATGGATATACTCCAGGACCCTAGTGATAAGCTTGCCCTCCTCAACATCCAACTCTTTGACCCCGTCATGAAGCTCCTCTTCGTCAAGATCTAGGGTTTCATATGGCTGTTTTGCCTTATCCATTTTTCCTTTCTGTCGAACCTCTGCAGGGTTCTTCCTCGGTGACTGCCTCACCAGAGAAACTTGGGGTTTCTTCTTATTTTCCTTAGGAACAGATGGCTTCAGCCTAGGTGACCTCGATGATATAGTTACATATGGCATGGCTTCCATCGATGCAATTTCAGGGGCAGCGGCATCAGATACAGTGGGTTTAGAAGCAATGGCTTTAGAACTGGCAGCTTCTGTAGGATTGGTTCCAATCATACTGTCTAAGAAGGCTTTTCCGTTCCACTCAGGAAACTCAGCTAACCCCGGTCGTGAAATAAGTTCCTCCCAATCCTCTTGTTTCATAATTTTCAGACAACATACCTTACAAATAATTTTCAGAAGGAAAAGTGTTCAACTGTAGCCCCACATTCCAGATTTATAGGTGATTTCGAATTCAAAATCCAACAATTCCCTCCAATTTTTTATCATAAATGTATCTTTGGCGGCAGATTTCCAAAGATTTTCGCCATAAATGTCACCTAGCCACTCCTCCTAACAGAATTTTCACCATCCAATCAACTACAGTGCACTCAACGGCTGTTTTTTGACCCAGCTGCACAGCACCATCCTCCCTGGCGCATTGCTTGCTTTCCTCGCGCATCCCCCTTACTTCGTTTCCCCCTTCTTTGGGAAGTGTAGTTTATAGTCCCATACCTCCTTGGAACTTCCTGGAGTACTAAGATTGGTCTGCCATCATATAGTCATCGCACAGGGGCAAGATCTCCTTGATTCAATTTCAGACGACTTACATTGACTCCTCCTGGGAATGGTTCCTCATTCAAATTCGCAAGCTAAACGGTGCCACCATTCATGATTTCCTTAACAACATATGGCCCTAACCAATGCATTTGAAATTTTCTCGGAAGCTTTGTGAACTTGCTATCATATAGCAGCACAATATCATTCACCTTGAAGGTGTGCAGCTTAATATGTCTGTCATGTCAGGCCTTCTCACGTTCCTTCTACACATGTTGGTGAAATACAACTAGAAATTGATTGTCTTCAAGCTCTAGTAATTGCACGAGGTGCTCTTCCATAGTCTCGTGATCAGCCATCTCATTCAATGCTACAATCCGCAGACTTGGCACAATATACTCCATCGGCATGACTACTTCTAACCCATAGACCAGTCTGAACGGGGTTTGTCCTATTAGCTTCTTACATGCCCTATATTCCCATAGGACTGCTGGTATGCGCACATCCCAATCATTTCTTTGCGCATTGCAGACCTTAGCCAACACATTCTCCAAGTTCTTATTAAATGCTTCAACTATTCCATTCACCTGAGGGTGATAGGGCGTACTCTTATGATGACACACCTGAAATTCTTCGAGCATCGTGGCAATAGTTTCATTGAGGAAGTGCGTACCCCTATCGCTCATTAGTATCTTCGGACATCCAAACCTTTTCAACACATACTCAAACAGGAACTTCACGGTTGTAGCAGCGGTACAGTCCTTCATTTGTTGTGCTTCTACCCATCTTGTCAAATACTTCATCGCAGTAATAATGTACCGCACACCTGTCTTCTTCCCTAGTGGTGGTATTGAACCTATAAAGTCAATAGCCCATTTGTCAAACACTTGTAATGAAGTTTGATGATTTAAGGGAAATTTGTCTCTTCGCGAAGCCTTTCCCGTCCTCTAACAAGCATCACATGCCTTGCAATACGCCTTAGATTCTTTATGCATTGTTGGCCACCATAACCCTGCACGCAAAATCTCTGGCGCGCTCGCTCTAACTGCATAGTGTCCTCCCACCACTCCTCCATGTGCTTCAACGTGGATACTAGACCGCTCAAACTCCAAAAAATATATGCGAGTATTTCATCAGTACCCATCTTATACAAGTGTACCACAATCACATAAAATTCAGCAGCGCGAACCACCAGTTCCTTCTTCTGCTGAGTAGAATACCCTTCCGGATTTGTTCCAGTAGTTAGAAACTGAATTATATCAGAAAAATGATCATCTGCTACTCGTACAGCAAATATTTATGCATCCGGTAATCCTTCATCTAAATTAGTTGGCTCTTCACCTATCCCAATCCTGGATAGATGATCTGGTCTCGCATTCAACTGTCTAGGCTTCACAATCACTTCAAAATTACACTCCTAAAATAGTAGTAACCACCTACAGATTCCCCCCCCCCCCAACACAGGGTTATTGACCAGGTATTTGAGAGCAGAGTGATCTGTATACATTTTGAAATGTGTGCCCAATAAGTAATGTCGAAATTTCTGCAGCACATAAACCATCACCAACCCTTCGCTCTCTGTAGTTGAATAGTTTTTCTCGACCTTAGTGAAGGTTATCGGATGATCAATCTCACCTTCTCTTGCCTGGGTCAATACCGCGCCCAGCGCAATATAGGAGGCATCCACATGCACATGAAATTCTTTCTTCTAGTCTAGGAACACCAAAATAGGCACAGTCACCATATTTTCCTTTAATGCATCCAGATTGGATTGACACTCTTCATCCCAACAGAAGGCCACATCCTTCTTTAGTAAATTCTCCATTGATGCAGTTATCTAAGCATAAGCCTTGATAAATTGTCTATAATAACTAGTCTGCCCTAACGTTGCACACAATTGCTTTACATTCCTTGGATCTTCTAAATTGATGATCATCGTTATCTTCGCGGAGTCTACCATTAACCCTTGTTTGCAAACCACATGACCCAACAAGATTCCATATGGCACATGAAATATGCATTTCTTCAAATTCAGCGCAATTTGATATCAGCGACAAGTATCCAGCATCAGGTGCAAACTTGCAACATGTTACATGGCACTTTACCAATCCGAACACATTCCAGTCATCAAAATATACTTCGATAAATTTATGGATAAATTCTTTAAACACGAAAATTATGACCCTTGAAAAGATCGCTGGTGCATTCTTCAGCCCAAATGGCATCACTGTGTACTGGAAACATCCCTAATATGTTGCGAAGGTCATCTTGTTGTGATCCTCTAGCGTGATCTTAATCTGATGGTACCCTGAGAACCCATCAATGAATGAATAAGCCTCTTGTCCTCCAATGTTCTCTAAAACTTCATCTGTAAATGGTTTTGGAAACAGATCATGCACACATGTATCGTTCAACTTTCTCATATCTATGCATATTCTAATTTTACCCTATTTCTTCTTTTCTTGAACCACCATAGGGCTTACCCAATCAGATTCTTCAACTAGTTCAATGATTCCGGCCTCTAGCATCTTATCGATATCTTTGCGCACCTTTTCCTTATACATAGGATTCAACCAATAGGGTCTCTATTTCACATGCTTCACATCAGGCTTTAAACTGATCTTCATGATACCCAGATCCCCTACTATTCCTTTCAGGTCCGAGAACTTAATAGGAAACAAGTATTGGTACTCGCGCAGTAGCTCCACAACCTTATCAACTATATCTTCGTCCCAGTAATCGCCTATCTTTGCAAACTTAGGTTGCGCCTTGGACCCAATATTTACTTTCTTGTTCTTTAAAGGTTCTAATATATCAGGGTTCTCCGCTTTAGGTCCTTCAACCTTGCGCTATCCCTCAATCTCTGGAATATTGATTTTCACGGATCTTCTTCTTCTTCTTCTTCTTCTTCTTCTTCTGCAATCACATTGTAACATTCTAGTGCATGCCATCGCTATGTACTCCAGTCTGGTCAAACCCATTCTACCGGTTCTTCAAGCATTCTAAAGATACTCGCCTTTATTTCTTGGAGCGCTCTATCCATGCATTCAAATCCATCCTCAAATCTGAAAGTTAATAAGAAACTTTCCCTCAAGATATCCCATTCAATCGTCCTGTGGTGTAGCTACGTTTCTAAGTACCAATTCATTGGAATCGTATCTAAGGTGTGAGAGAAGATATTCACCCACTCTGATTGAGGCTATTCTCCCCAATCTTTTTCCAATCACGCCAAATGCTCGCGTACTCATCCTTCTCGCTATAATTCTCAATCATCCTGGTGTTAACATATCCAAACCTCAGCTTCATCATTCGTTTGTATTCCTTATAGTCAGTGAATCTTTCCTTGTGCTTACCCCACTAACGGGCAGGCGTAGCGTGTAGTTGCAATTCAAGTTCCTGGAATCGATGTTCCTCGAGAACCTCCCTTTCAAACTCATTCAAAAAGATATTAACATCATTTAAGCCATCATAATGAGGAAGTTTTCTTACCTCTGTAGATATGCACCATAGTGATTTGGTCATCATATTGTAACTCAACGTAGATACCTCATGCAACCTATTCTGCCAATGTTCGAGTTCTTCATCTAAGTTTGAGGTACAAGAGTTGCCTCTTTCCCACTTGATCCGTCCATATGCAGTGGGATCGATCCAATATTCATCATGCATAGTTATCTTGTATATCTGATCTAGATCATCATCTTCTTAGTTACAGGCCGGTTCAGTGTAGTGCGCTCCTTCGGCAGGGTCCAATGGCACAATAACCTTGAGCGCCTTCCTCTCAAATTTCATATTTTTCTTCTTTAGATTAATCACCACATCCATGTCGAAGGCCCAATCAATTCCTAATAGCACAAGGTAAGGATTTTTGTCATCCACGATTTCATTTACCTCAAAGTCATTTAATGCACTCGCTCCTTCAATGTCCACAGTTACTCCATACATGTGCCCCATAGAAATGATCTTCTACTGATTGGCCATGCATAGTTGTATAGGAGACCATTGTAGCGCAAGTCTCCCCATCCTTTCCCATGTCTTCTTAGGTAGTACATTCACATCAAAACCCAAATCCAGGATGACTGGGTCCATTTCATACTACCCGATCTACGCAGTTAGCCTCATCTTGCGCCTGATTCGCTTCTTATTTTTACCTAGTTTCCTCACATTGCCTTATTCTAAAGGAATATTAATCTTACCCATACAATTGTCTATCAATTCCTACAACCCTTCTATGGCCTTCTTATCTCTCAGCAACTTCATACAAGTTTTCAGGAAAGTAGCTAACAACAAAGGATCCACATCTCGCACTTCACTATTCCCAGTTGATTTCTCTTTACTCCTAGACGCAGAATCTTCAATGAAATTATTTTTATCTTCCATGAAAGTTTCTTTAGCCCAGTTTAGGTCAAACTTGACTTCCTTTTCAACAGATTTGTGCACCCATGCTTCAGCCTCTGGCTGCTTCCCCTTATCTTCTCATGTGGCCACACCACTGCGCGTTACAATATTAATGCTATGATCTTCTTCGCGGGGCTTCACCCTCATCATCTGGATATTTTTTGTAGGTTGTTGGGTTTGCATCTTCTTTTCCTACATCTTTGTTATAAGTATCGGGCAATCTTCTATCACATGATCGAACTATCTGCAGTATTGGCAAGATGGATGCATTGGGTTCTGACAGTCGCATGCAAAATGTCCAGCTTCGCCACAGTTATAACAAATAACTTGTTCGCGACCTCTGCAAGCCCCTCCTCCTCTTCCTCTTCCACGGCATTGAAATCCTCCACGCGCTGCACCCACGCCTTGATCCTAAGGCCGATTTTCTGCCTGCATTCGATAGGTATGGTCCTATCCATCATTAATTCATAACTTCGACAATGGCGGTCACCATGACCTACAGATTTGTAAAAATTGCAAAATAATTGCTAGGGGGTTTGTACAAACTTCTATAGTAGATGACAATTGTATGTCACATGTTGTCCTGTAACCTTACAAATAGCACACCACGGTGTTTCTCCTGCACTTGGCCCAGCAGTATTTTGTTGGCTTCAGGGGGACAGCCCCCCCCCCCCCCCCGCAATAAGATAATTCTAATAAACCAAACAATGATCCTTTTCGTGACTATGGCCCTTGCATTTCAAGCACCAAACTTCTGCGCGAACTTTAGGCTGGGCTTCCTTTCCCTTCTTCAGGCTCTGCAACTCCAAGTGTAGACTTGCCAGCTATGAGTGAATCTATTGTACTCCAATGTTCTTATCTTGTACTAGTGAGGCTTCAAACCTCATCATGGTCTCCACAACTTCTTCTTACATTTCTATTTTCTGTTGTGATAATGGTAGTCTTAGGTGAGGCAACAACGAAGCAATATACCAATCTTTGTGTTGTTCATCTATGATGTTCATATTAGCCTACCAGATCAAGCATTTTATCCTCTAATCAAAATCCCACGAGGATTCATTTACCATTTTTTGTATTTCCTTAAACTCTATAACAAAAGACACCTTAGACTTCGGCTTCTTAAACTTGTTGTTCAACAATTGCTGAGTCTCTTCCAACGTCGCACTAGGTTTGTCTTGACAATACTTGATATACCAAGTCAGCACCCAATCCTGCATCGTTGTGACCAGTTGCGCTTTCTTTAGACTATCATCAATGATCTGCTACATTGTCCACACAACATTTGCAATGAACCAGAATTATTCGGGTTCTTTTCTTCCTGCCCCTTTGAAGATTGACATCTTCATTGCATTTTCCATGTTGAATGGTGGAGGTGGAGGTGGAGGTGGAGGTGAAGGTGTAGGTTTATGCAACGGAAGTGGAGGTCAAGGTGGAGTGGATGGATGAGGTATCTGTGGGATACCCTGACTTACCAACTACAATGCACTTCACAGTGTATTCAAAATAGTTCCTTCGTCGTCACTTAAAGAGGATCCCAATAGAAGACTATATTCAGAGCCTGATTCTCCGTTCCTTCTGAAGGGTTTTCTGCTTTGCATAGTCCCAAACATCAAGGTAATGGCATAACCATTTTTTCACACAAAAACATATTAATCCAAGTGTTTAGAAATTTTAAATACTTACCTCACGGTCCCTTAAAGAGCCTATGTTGTGATTCGCTATAGCTGATAGACATATCAATCGCAAGTTCAGTGACAAATCCTTTGACTATGCGATCAATCCAGTGATCAACGACCCGCACGATGTTGTTTTCTGAAGCTTCCAAGCGCCTCACCAGCTCTGGAGTCCACACAATAGGGTCGTCAAGTCTCCACGTACCCTAACTATCAGCCAATATAGACAGCCACTCATGCAGTTCGTAAGGGAAGAAACAAAAAAAATGCTTCAGTTTTGTCTGAGTATAGATATCTATTCAACTGTTGTTCCTTAGATAACCGTGGATTTCTGCATTGCTGAGCTGCAAAAGTGTGTTCCTTCCAGTCGAGCCACTTCTCAATTTCTTTCTTAGTAGGGAACCACTTATTCGACATCACACATTACTCAAATAGATCCCCATCCAGGCGTCGGAACCATTTGGTGGCTTGATGGAGCCTAACCTAGGTTCATCTTTAACTACGCAGGGCAACAAAACCCTAACTGATGGCCCTTTCAGCAACAACCAATGTAGCGTAAGATGCAGTCTCACCCGAAGTAGTATTGGGGGATGCTAGAACCAGGTTTCTGCATCCATAGGCCTATGTGATGGTCTTCCTAAGGATCTTATGGCTCAGATCTACCTTCCCACAGATCTACTTCTTCCGACAGACAACTACTGCAACTCTAGCTAAATGACTTTCATACCTTCGCAAAGGTGGTTAATTATACTTATAATGCATAAAGATTACATATCTACCAGATTCGCGTAGTAAATAAGAATTCATTCATGTAAAACAGATTACAGAGCGAAGATACATAAACTTTGCAGAAGTAAATAAAAGGACATAGATGCTTCAATTTCAGCCCAAAACAGTCTTTATTAAGTATAATTGTTCAGATACAGACTTCTTATCCTTGTGCACCTAGTTGTAGGGACCTGCGCACTCAGCTGCGGACTTACCAAGGTTTACGCACACTCAACTGCAGGAGCCTTCCCCTTTCTCCTAAGTATAGGAAACAGACCTTTCCTGCCTTAGCACCTTTCCCTTACAATGATTCTTTCCAAAACGTTATCTCTAAGACTCGTTATGACTCAACTACTTATACATTTGCTTTACAATACCATGGTCTGCGGACCATGGGTGGTTCTCAAAACAGCTCTATCAGCTACCCACCTAAGGGACTAAAGCCCCTTTGACTCTACTTAGCTTCGCTCTTATATTAAGTGGGCGTACCTACCTATGTTTTTGTTTATCAATTTTGCACATGGGTTTTTGCATGATGGTTTTCTTCCCATGGTATTTTGTAGATCCAGTTAAGGGAACTATGGTTATGTTCTAATTCATGGTTAATGGATTAGGGTTTATGAATGCTTTGGAATGTATATATATGTATTGTAACATTGAAAGGAAAATAATAAAACATTCAATCTGGTAGTCCTGGTTTTGGGATCCAGGGGAAAATCTCTGTGTATTTATTGTATATTCTCGTCATTGTTTATTTTCTATTTTTAGAATTTGTATGCAGGTAGCTTCTGTGCAAGGTTAAAACCTATAAACTCATCCTAATTTATAGGGTTTCTCCTCATTTTTAAGAAATCGAGTCATGCACAAGAAGGAACTCATTTTGGCTTCTATGATTAAGGCAAAAATCAAGGTACCCTTTTCTCGCTAATATTTTTCAACACTCCCTCTTAACGAGGAAGGTGTTCCTGGAAGAACCTCGTCCACCTAGATTTGTCTTCAACTCTACCAAGTTTTCTGTTGTTGCAAATTGTCCCTCTAAACTATAAGACTTCCCTGCTTTCTTATACAAAACTTGATCTAAAGGCCTATTCTTTCCCACAATACTATGTGAGTCCACCACGTTAGTCATAAGTGTCATGTACCCTGTGAACCTGGGTGGCTGCTTCTTGATGTCAGGAGACTCAATTCTCTTCTCATCTCCCTTAACCAAATCTTATACCCACTTGGCTTGAAATTTCCCTATACTAGAATTCTCTGACTGAGTGGCTACCTCCACTCGCCCTAGGCTATGGTCCTCATCATAATCATCTTGTTGTTTATCCCAACTTCCAACAGGCTTAGCTTGAAAATGAGATACTAGTTGAGGCTCCATCTTGAGAGATCTATCTTGCTCTCACTCAACCACCACTTCTCTACTCTGAGTTCTTCTTGCCTTGCTGCTCAAGGCTACATCTATCTCTACCTGTAACTTGTAGATATTTTTCACCCTTACACCTATCTGCTTCTTATATACAGAAGCTAAGTGTTGGAGGTAATCCTTACCTTTGCTAAAGATGACATCATAACGCTTGTCCTCAAGAGTAGCTACCGAGACTATATTTTTCCTCTCCTATCAGTCTTGTAGGACTTCACAAGGACTGAACTTAGGGTTGAATAGGCACCTTCTAACAACCCTCCAATATGCTATTAATCTCAACTAGCATAATTCCTCCACTCTTCTTAGGTCACGGTTTTGGGCATTCCTCTAATATTCCTCAGCCTTTGATTAGTGCACCTGGAAATAATGCACCAGTCCTCCACAACGCAACCTCTAAACCTCACAGAAACCTATGTAACCCTCCCTTTACAAGTCTCCTTCATATGTTTTCCTAAAGGAATGTTCCAGCCACCTATTAGGCCTTCAATCCCTTCAATACTGAGACTACAAGGGCTCAACTCTACGTCTAAGGCACACATAAAATCTCAGCCTTAGACACAAGTAATTATACACACAAAAAATACATAACTATCCTCAAGCTTAGCCACAAAATTCCCTAAAACTTGGCTTGTACCTAATCACAGAAAGACACAATAAAAATAGACTCCTTCTCACTTGATAAGGCTCCTAGAGGCTGGAACTGCTTCAAAAGTTCTTCTCCTATGATGCTTGCCTCAACTTATGTTGGTCTTGATTTTGTTCACTACTCTAATACCATGTATAAATTTGATATGCTAATATTATAAATCTGAAATATATTTTCATTTTCATATAAACCCAAATTTACTCTACTAAACTTTTTAATGGAATAGGAACAAAAATAAAAAGCACAATTGCGCAAACTTGTCTAGGGAACCAAACTAGGAAAACTATCTTCTTGTTATTGAGAATTCTATTGAAGAAATTTGAATAATGGATCTTTTACAATATAATAAAGTTTCATGAAAAATCATGTTCTCTCTGCTTACACTAAGCTGAAACACCCTTTCTTGCAGCTCAATCCCTGCTTCCTAGCACAAGGAACTTGTCCTTTTTCAAACTTCCATAAGTCACACCCAAGCTCATTCTCCTTCTTTCATAAGCTCCACACACAAAATCATGCTTCCTATTGCTTGGTCTTACCAAGTCGTGCTCACCAAAAAAATCGTTAAGCTTGTGCCTTCGTTCCTCCTTTTAAAAGAAATTTGAATGGTTAAAATTAGTGATTTTTCTAATTGAGGAAATTTTTTTTGATTGATTGAGTTAGCATGAGTTAATTGCTTATGCAAATCATCCTATCACTTTAAAACTCAACCACAAGTTCGTTTTCTCCTCTAACTCACACTAGAAAATCAAGAACTTGACTTTCAATTTCAACACATTCGTTAAATGCATCCTAACTCATCCTAATTTTTAGGGACTGATTCCTATATTATAGGAACTCGTCCTAATTTATATGGAATCTCCTAATTTTCAAGAACTCGAGTCATGCACAAGAAGTAACTTGTTTTAGGTCCTATGATTAAGGCACAAATCAAGGAACCCTTTTCTCACTAATACTTTCAACAAATCATAGTATCAGAACAACAAAATGAAAAAATGCCCACTAAAAAGGAATCAGGGGCACGAATAGATCCCATGTATCTGAGAACTTGGACTTGGACAAAGAAGTCCCAACAAAGGTAGGCGACAATCAACTATCAATATCAACAACCGGTCCCAATCAAGAAACCCATCAAAAGGTGGAGAAAAAGAAAAGCAAAAAATGGATGCTAAGTGATTTTTATCACACTTAACTCCAGCAAAATTATGTAAGTTTTTATAGTTTATTTATTCTTATTGTGTATCAATAGACATGTTGACATGATTGAAAACTTCCGAGCATCTACATAATGTATTTTTGTTACTTGTTTTCAAGTGAATAAAATTAAGCTTTTTTGCTTGAAAAAACAAAAAACAAAACAAAACAAAAACAAAACAAACAAAAATAAATAAAAAACAAAAAAAAAAACCATGCTATTATGAACCCATAATATTCATGTGGAATAGCATATTTAAAGGGGGATCCATCTTAACTTTGGATCTACCAAGTGTTGAGAGGGATCAAATTTAGTGACATGCAAACCTCTTTTAGAGTGAAAATAGATTTGATTCCTCTCGGTGTTTGAGAGATTTGGAGTTATATATGGAGTTAAAATGGATTTAGGTTGGTTTGTAATGGTTTTTTTAAACCCTTGATTTTTTTTCTCAATACTTGGGAAATGCTAGGATGAATATTTTGGTAATTCGAAAGGGTTTATAGAGGCAAGGAATGATTGGATAGGAGAATTGTGTGGTTATAGTTTGAGTCTTTTTCAATGATTCAAATTAAAATTGTGGTAATCATACTAAGAGGTTGGGAAGATTACATTTGAACTGGTAATTGAAATTTGAGGGGGCACAATGTATGATAGAAAAAATGTAATCACGCTTAAAAGAGGTTATATATGCATGGTAAAGTAAACTGATAGGAATGATTTTAATGTATATAATGGAACATACATCAATAAGAATTCTTAAAATTTCATTCATTCAAGTCCCAAGTTATGATAAATAATTAGAAATAGAAAATTCTTACCACGAAGACCTTTGTTTGATAATGTAAACATTAGATTTAGCAAAAGTGAATCTGAGAGCAAAGGAGTGTACGCTTTGAAACTTGAATGTTGGATAAAGAAGCTCTCACTGATAATGCTAGAACTATATCGAAGTATCAACGTACCCAACCAGATCTTCTTAGCTAGAAAGGAGTCTCCTTGAGTACTTATGGTAGCTTAGGAAATAGAAGTGAACAAGACAACAAATAATTAAATCTTTATTGGTAACTGGCACTAGATCTTCTTGATAGAAAAAACTCGAAAGTGTGTTGAATGTTACAGGCATTTTGTGATCACTGGAAATTATTTCTAGGATACATATATTGAATTATATTCCTAAAAAAAAGGGTGATGCTAAACTACTGAAAACATTATTTGATGCATCTGGATATTGCAAGAAAACTAAATTAGGAAGCAAAACAGATGGCCCCATTGTCCCTTGGATGAATGGAGGCCCTGGTTGTAGCAGTGATGTGGTTGTCTTCAATGAATTGAATTGAAGGAATTTTAATTATGTCCACAAGACCAAGTAGTCTAAAGACATAGAGCTCCAAAAAAAACACATTTCTCTTTCCATGTTTTGTTACAACCCTTGTATAAAAAAAGGTATGTTCCATCCATGTTACAACTCTCTTGCCATGAATCTTCATCAAGAAGTTTGCAGTTTTGTGAAGATTTCTTTGTTGTTTGTCCAAACTGTCCACATTCAGATGTCTTTCAAGCTAATTAGCAATATCCTCATAAGTCGAGCATTCCATGTTAGAAATTTCATTTCGTTTCAAAATTAGATTCAATGATGAAGTGCCATTATGTTTCAAAATTACAGATAATTTATCTCTGGATTGAAATGAGTATTTAAATGTGACAAAGGCATTTTATCTTTTGTTCTAGTATCAGGTTTTTTTTCCCTTGTATCTTTTATGTATTTATTTATTCTGATGTTTGAAACTTAATTTTTTTGTAGAAAAATAAACACCTTCTATTGCATTACGAAAACACATTTACATTGTTACATAGAGAAACATGAGCATAGCCTAGCCTTTCTTACTAACTGAAAACACCCATCAAAATTCTAGTACATAATTTCTCAGACTACTTTGTTTAGCCACTTGGTAACTAAAAGTTGGAGCCATTACAAAATTATATGACCATCCACAGATGAAACAAACAAAAAACTAGGACAATAACCATGCATCCAACAACAACCGAGGAGACTAAGCATGAATAATGACCATCATCCTCTATTACGAAAAAATGAACATTAAACACATCAACTGGAGACACATGAATTGGAGACTGCCACTCCCTGTGCATTAGTCTTTCCAAAATCGGCATGAGAAATGAGCCCGACATGCATTGTCATTACACTAGGAGAGATTGATTCATACATCAACTAATCTGACATAGGAATATAGGGTTATGAAGATCTAGAAAAAGGTGTTGTATTGGGATCTCTCGGAGGGTCTGTAAGGTCCCCAGAATCAGAATCTGATAGCAAAGCTCTCTCTACAAGAGAAAAACGACCATCCAAATCATTTATATTAAACCTAATATTTTTTAGAATCCTCTTGATGTCCTCTGTGCCAAAGAAAAAATTGTAGTTGATTACCTAGTTATTCATCATAACTAGATGAAGAAAATAATCCATCTATAATCGTGCATCCAAAGAGTGTAGAAAAACTAATTTACGCAGCTTACTAGGGTCTGGAAACCCTTTTAAATTTTCTTTAAGGATCTCCAAATTTGAGTAATATGAATTTTCTCGGGATTCCATAGCTTCCATGAATAAAGTGTCCATGCGCACCTCGAGTGGAACTGCATTGAAGAATGACGAAAAGGATCTACCTACAAAACAACGACTCCCTCGTCCCCCAATATAACGATTACCACCTCGGTGACTCATGACTTTAGACACCAACAGAACCGACGAGAAATAAGAAGAAAAAATGATACTTTAAGACAATGACCCAAGAGTCCTTAAACAACTTCGAACTAAAAAAGACAATAGTATCATCCCTAACAGTCCAAAGAAGAGGATTGTAAAATGAATCCAACAACATGCATAGAAATTTGGGTTTGTACAAAACCTAGGTGATAGTTGAAGGGTGCCAAGGATAAGAGCTACTATCCAATGAACCCCAATATAATTCCAGTGTTATAACAACCCATTATCACGATATGACCTGAAGAAAAGAACAGGATAAAAACTCGACCAAGACAAATAATTGAGAAAGTTAATACTTGATGCTACAATGGAAAAATCAAGTAACGAGGGCAGAAAATACAACCATATGTTACATAGAACCCATCTTATATAATTTAATTGCACCCATTCCATAAATAAAGACCAAGATTCATAACCAAATAGAGAAATGACCAGAATTCCAAAAATCGTAAGCTAATACTAAGCATGGGTAAAAAATAACTGAGAATTCAGACTCCACCAGAGTCGAATTCAACAATACAGCCACCAGCTCAAAAACCAACCCTTGTTTGTTTGAAATAGAATTACATGTTTTAAACTTTTTTCTTATCTTTTATATATTTATTTATTTTTATGTTAGAAATAGAATTACAAGTTTAAAAAAATATTGTGCAATAGATCGATTTTATGTTGAGTTTGTTAGTCATGCTTTTTACAAGTTAATGAGTATATAGCTTTTTGTTTTGTATTTGAAATTAAGTCTTAAAAAAATGTTTTGACTAGTGATTAAAAATCATATAGAAATTATTGATATTAGTTACAATGTCCAAAGAAATCATCATTCCTTGCATATATTTCCTTTTTTATCTCAATATAATATATATTTTAGATATAAAGGGATTGAGAGCTAGCCATGGGATTCACACCATTAAAGACAAAATCAACAACTGGTAGTCACCTTGAAACTTTATAAGTAGAGAATTGACCTTGGAAATGACTAAATAAATCATTACAACTTGCTCTTTTCTCCTTGTCTTATCTTTCCTTTACTTTCACATCAAACCCTTGTAACATGTTTCTGTTCTTTGCAATCTAGTGCAATTTTGATGCAATTTTAGTGATTATTTTTCTTTCATGTTGCATGAATTAGAATGCCTTTGATTGTGTTCAGTAACACCTGCAAATTTGTTCTTTAGTTCATTTATGAATTAAAAAGATGTAAATTTAGCAAGGCCAAATGCCTGGAAAACATGTTAAAAATATCAAACATTGTGATGTCTTCAATGCCCATGGACAAGTTAAAAAGATCAAATTTATAAATTTTCACAAGCTAGAAAGATTGATTTTGGGGAAGGGCCCAAATACTTTATGGAATCTTAAAAAGATTAACTTTTAGATAGTATTTGATGTGAATATGGCATGGTATAAAGATCAAATGTTTTGAAGATCCTAATGCATTTCAGGTGCATTAAAAATACAAATTTTCAAAGTCCATGGAAAAAATTTGTGAGGAAGTTGTTTAGGAGAACTTTTAGAGAGTAAAATAGTAATTAAGATGACACTCAGTTGGTCATGAAAAAATGGAAAGATTAAGGAAACATCATTATAAGGGTTGAACTGGGTCGGCCGGTACAAACCAGTACGACCATTTTGAGGCAAAGACGCAACAATTGGGGCCTATTTTGCTTTTTTTCTTTTAATTTTTGTCTTAGCTGGGCACTATACCATAATAGGCGCCTAATATTCAACCATATGGCCCTATATTGCTATGTGTTTCATGGTAATGTTAAATTCATATGGAAATGACTCAGGATGTTTGAGAGTGGTTTTGACCTCATTGGATTTCATATGGAGAAAGTAGAATTTTAAATCTCACTCAAAATCCAGCAGACTTAACAATTTTCCTAAATTTCAAGATTGGGGGGATTGCAACACTACATTGGATTTTCTCACATACAAAGATGTGGAACTAGTATTTAATCAAGAGCACCAAGCCCTGTATGTACCTTGATGTTAGTGGCATTGGTTGTTGAACTCCTCTATCATGAGCCTACTAAAAACAATACCCATACTAAAACAAAATCTTGACTTGACATGCTATGATTTCTCTATCTTATTTTAACGCTTAGAGGGTGATATTGATGACGAAGATCCCAATATAAGCAATGATTTTGATGATATGTAGGTATTTGTCGTAGCATATTTTTTTTGGATGCTAGAGGCCATGTGGATCTTGTTTAGTAATGTGTTTTTGGTTTAGAGATGGATTGCACTCAGTGCTATTTTGGTTATGTGCACCCTTACATGCTATATAAATGAGAAATTTTTCTTATTTGTGTATAAATGGTTTGGATTCATATGGATGCACATGAATATATATGTTTTTATTTAAAATTTAAATATTTTATGTGTTTTTGGTTGACCAGTTTTTTGGTCTGGTTTTTTTACCAATTTTTGTACGGTTCTGACCGGTTCCCGGTCCGAGGGGTCTACCGGTTCAATGACTGGTCCGGTTCTGATAACTATGCAAGGAAATGAAAATTTTGATAAGAATAAAAATGGGGTTACCCAAAATCATTTGTTAGTAATTAACAAGTTTCAAGGAGAAGGAATTAAGGGTCCAAGGTAGAGAATCCCAAGATATGGAGAAGGAATTAGTGTTTATAATAAAAACAATCATCAAGAAATTTTAGACTATAGCATGTATTGAAATTTGTATGATGAAAGGACAAGTGGTATATGAAAAGTCATGAAACTAGTCATCAATTATCAATCACCGAGAAATAAATTTTTGATGGAGCAGAAATATCTAGTTTTCAATTTAAGTGTTACCAAAAAAATAAAATAAAATAATTATTCTAAAAATTTGACAAAGCCTCAATCGAAAAAGGAAAAAACTAATCATAGAAAATATGATTATGATATTTATCTGTACCATTATTGGAAAATACTCTATTGGAATTCTCAAGGAGGCTAATGATAGACATTATGATAACAAATTTGCTACCGATGAGAGTAGTGTTGCACAAAACCATCACTATTAGGACTGAAAAAGGCTCAAATGTGAGCAATATGGTGACATAGAAAATTATTTTCAGTTGAAAGTTTCAAAATTCTAAAAAATGAAGTACACACTTCACACTTCCCTACATTTTTACTATATCTATCCCTTTTACTATGAACTAAACTTCAATCCCCGGTTTAGTATGCTCAAGATTTTTGTTCTATTTCTCGTAATGTTATTCCATTAGGCTAGATATAGGAATAATGGAGAAAAAGTGTGCAGTGAGATCTTCAGTTTTGAGAATTTTTAAACTTCCAATTGAAAACCATAGTGTTTGATTTAGCACTAAGAATGTGCATTACTTGGTAACCTCATAGTGTTGGATTTATCTAGAAGAAAATGATTAACTTGATGGAATTTGTGTTGATAGATTAAAAGACAATGATTTTGTGATTGCTTGGATTTCAAAATTTCGTCTAGAAATGTTCAAAATCCGTCAAACAAATCAACCAAAAAAGTTGAAATTGAAGGGACAAATTCAAGAAGGGGGTGTTAGAAATACTTGTCAAGTATCGATCATCTAAAATTCCTACACTAAATAATGTAGAGAAATTTTTGAATGAGAAAACATATTTGGTTTTCATTGTTGTAACTTGTGGTTAAAGAGCAAAGTATGTACAAAATCTCATTGAACAAATATCAAACTCTTCTATGGCTAGCAGTTAATTTGTATTTTCATCTTTTATTGTTTATATCAGTAGGTAATACTAGAAGTAGAGGCTCCACCTAATCTGATTGTTCAATAAATCCTAACTGTTCAAGAAAATAAGTGTACAAACCTTGAGAAAAATTGAACAAATTTCGTTCATTGGGATGATGGTATTGCTAATACTACTATTTCTCAATTTCGTTTTGCGTCTTGACTCTTTATCATTACCATGTTGATATATTAAGAATTTATGAAATTAAAATTAAAATTTGATACTACTATACGATGTTATGGACCTCAATTGAATAATTATTATGGACCTCAATTGAATAATTATGATGATACGATGTTTTGGGCCTCAATTGATTCATTTTGTATGATCAAAGTACCATACAATATTATGGGCTTAAGTTCACTCATTTGATAAATCATGTTATAAATCATTTGAAAATACATCGTGGGATTTCATTTCTTTCCTTAAATTAGATTTTCATTTTAAAATATAAAAATTTAAATATATATTAAAAAGATACCTTTAAGCTATATCTTTGTAGATTTGTTTGTCTAATCCTAGATGACTTTTCCACATGTAAGAAAGATTGATTTTAGGGAAGGACCCAATGACTTTATGGCATGTTAAAAGGATTAAGTTTTACATAGTAGTTGATGTGAATATGGTAAAGTGGCAGCTACAAGTTTGACTCTAAATTGGAAAGGAAATGGTATTTGTTTCAAATCATTCATGTGAAAGCAATTGAGGAAGTTACATGTAAACCTAGATAAAGAAATAGAAATAAATTCCTTGGTTGAAAGACTTGGAAACTTAAATTTGGGGCTTTTACAAGTATAAGGTCATAAACATAGAGAGTAGGTTTTCATGATATGGTTAACAACTTTCTTGGTATAGACATTGGGGTCAAAGTGACATCTAGAAAAGTTAGTGTCAAGAAGAAAGCTACATATTTTTGCATACCAAGATTGAGGTGCTTATATAAGACCATAGTGATATCTATATGCCTTTATCAGGATTAATTGATATTTTTTTAGATGTGGGCTCTTCACATGACTAAAATATTAGATTTTCAAGTACAAAAACTAATATATTTTCCAATTAAATGTAAATGGTATTCTTAGAGAAACACGAAGCAAGATAAAGCATAAAAAGCTCACCATTTCAAAACCTCCAACAAGTTGATCTTCATCTGCTCTTTGATCAACATCCTTCACGCCTTCACCTTCAACCATTCATGTGCCACTTGTATCTTCAAACACAACATTATAGCCCATTCCTTAAGGTCTTATTTAGCTGTTAATTATCTAAAAGCAAAGAATATTGCAAAGGTGTTTGAAAGAATATAAATTATTTCCCCCCTTCATCTGGAGAAACACCAACCACATCATGTATGAAATTTAGGAAACATATTAAACTAATATTTGCAAATAAATATGATCCATGTAAGAATTCTCAGTCATAACCGAATGACATAGGTAATAAACTCAACCAAGTGTACAAAGCCAACGACAAGACATGCAAACAAAATTTCCAATCATACAATCAAGAAAGTGTACAAAACCAACAAGACATAAAGAACAATAAAGTCATAAAATATAAATTGAATGGACCAAATATAAAAGGAAAACGCAACTAAACATTAGGATAAGAAGAAGATATATCATCGCATTGGAATGACAAGACATGTTGTACAAGATCAACTATTGTTTGCAAAAGTGCATCATCTATATAATTTGAGTGAAAGTTTGTCATTTTTTAGTCAAATATGAAGTCCCATGTTTGTAAGGTTCCTCCAAGATGCATGGAGTCCTCATGAAAAGATGTTGATTGAAGAAACAATGTCTAACTTTATCAATGAATTTCATTATCTATGAAATAGTTTTGCGATGAATTTTAGAAATGAAATAGTGAGTTCTTCATCACTACTTAAGACAACCTTGTGTATTCTTCTCTAACATAAATTTATTAGAAATTTGAACTCCCTAAAAAAATATCCCATGTTAAGCAATATAACCACTAGAAATCCTTAATTACAAAGAAGAGGTGGAGTAGTGCACAATTGTGCAACAACATTCCACTCAAGCATTTAATAATGTAGCAAGATGACTAGCCACTAGTGAATCTTACGAATAATCACCATGCATATTATAGTATTTTATCTAATAATCACTAATCAAATTTGAAAATAATATTAAATTTCTTAAATATTCTACACAATTACAGATACACGGGCTATACTACATCCTAGGCAATAAAAATATTCAAAACTACATAGTTTCCCACAAGCAACCTAAATATTTTAACACGTCAATGTAGGGAAATCTCATCAATCAAGCAAGTTGCAAATTTTACCTGTAGTCTCAATTTCGTTTTGCGTCTACAACTTTAGTTTTGCGTCTTGACTCTTTATCATTACCATGTTGATATAGAATTTATGAAATTAAAATTTTAATTTGATACTAATATACGAGTATCAATTGAATAATTATGATGATACGATGTTATGGGCCTCAATTGATTCATTTTGTATGATAAAAGGACCATACAATGTTATGGGCTTAAGTTTCACTCATTTGATAAATCATGTTATAAATCATGTGAAAATACATCGTGGGATTTGATTTCTTTCCTTAAATTAGATTTTTATTTTTAAATTATAAATTTAAATATATATTAAAAAAATATCTTTAATCTATATCTTTGTATATTTTTTTTCCAACCCTGAATGACTTTCCACATGTAAGAAAGATTGATTTTAGGGAAGGACCCAATGGCATTTTAAAAGGATTAAGTTTTACATAGTAGTTGATGTGAATATGGTAAAGTGGCACCTATAAATTTGACTGTAAATTGGAAAGGATATGGTATTTGTTTCAAATCATTCATGTGGAAAGGAAATGGTATTTGTTTCAAATCATTCATGTGAAAGCAATTGAGGAAAGGGACATGTAAACCTAGATCAAGAAGTGGAAATAAATTCCTTGGTTGAAAGGCTTGGAAGCTTAAATTTGGGGCTTTTACAAGTATAAGGTCATAAATATAGACAGTGGGTTTTCATGATATGGTTAGCAACTTTCTTGGTATAGACATTGGGGTCAAAGTGACATCTAGAAAAGTTAGTGTCAATAAGAAAGCTACCTATTTTTGCATACCAAGATTGAGATGCTTATATAAGACCATAGTGATATCTCTATGCCTTTATCAGGATTAATTGATATTTTTTGAGATGTGGGCTCTTCACATGACTAAAACATTAAATTTTCAAGTACAAAAACTAATAAATTTTCCAATGAAATGTAAATGGTATTCCTAGAGAAACACGAAGCAAGATGAAGCACAAAAAGCTCACCATTTCAAAACCTCCAACAAGTTGATCTTCATCTGCTCTTTGATCAACATCCTTCACACCTTCACCTTCAACCATTCATGTGCCACTTGTATCTTCAAATGCAATATTATAGCCCCATTCCTTAAGGTCTTAGTTAGCTATTAATGATCTAAAAGCAAAGAATATTGTGAAGGTGTTTGAAAGAATATAAATTATTTCCCCCCTTCATCTGGAGAAACACCAAACACATCATGTATGAAATTTAGGAAACATATTAAACTAATATATGTAAATAAATATGATCCATGTAAGAATTCCCAGTCATAACCGAATGACCTAGGTAATAAACTCAACCAAGTGTACAAAGCCAACAACAAGACATGAAAACAAAACTTACAATCATACAATCAAGAAAGTGTACAAAACCAACAAGACATAAAGAACAATAAAGTCATAAAATTTAAATTGAATGGACCAAATATAAAAGGAAAATGCAACTAAACATTGGGATAAGAAGAAGATATTGTAGGTTTTAACCCCGTACAAAAATGACCTGCATACGAATTCTAAATCACAGGAAAAATAAAAAATGCGAGAGCATAACACATAAAACACATATACACAGAGATTTCCCACTGGATCTCAAAATCGAGACTACCAGCTTGATTTTTCATTATGTTCCTTTCAATGTTACAATATATATTTATACATGTCGAAGCATCCAATACCATGGACCAAAAAACCATCACGTCACAATACCATGGACCAAAAACATCAATCCAATACCATGGACCGAAAACCATCGCGTCCAAAAAACATGTGCGAAAATCATGCACAAAACCATAGGTGGGTCCGCCTAACCTAACATAGGGTCCAAAACCAAAATTTTCCGGGGGACCCCATAAAGTGGGGTTACGGGTACCCCTCAAACCCCCTGTTAACTATGTGGAAAGAATATAACACAACCCAACAGATATATCATCACATTGGAATGAGAAGACATGTTGTACAAGATAACTATTGTTTGCAAAAGTGCATCATCTATATAATTTGAGTGAAAGTTTGTCATTTTTTATTCAAATATGTAGTCCCATGTTTGTAAGGTTCCTCCAAGATGCATGGAGTCCTCATGAAAAGATGTTGATTAAAGAAACAATGTCTAACTTTATCAATGAATTTCATTATCTATGAAATAGTTTTGCGATGAGTTCTAGAAATGGGATAGTGAGTTCTTCAACACTACTTAAGACAACCTTGTGTATTGTTCTCTGACATAAGTTCATTAGAAATTTCAACTCCCTAAAAAAATATCCCATGTTAAGCAATATAACCACTAGAAATCCTTAATTACAAAGAAGAGATGGAGTAGTGCACAATTGTGCAACAACATTCCACTCAAGCATTTAATAATGTAGCAGGACGACTAGCCACTAGTGAATCTTACGAATATTCACCATGCATATTATAGTATTTTATCTAACAATCACTAATCAAATTTAAAAAGAATATTAAATTTATTAATATTCTACACAATTACAGATACACAAACTATACTACATCCTAGGGAATAAAAAAATTCAAAACTAGATAGTTTCACACAAGCAATCTGAATATTTTAACACATTAATATAGGGAAATCTCATCAATCAGGGAAGTTGCAAATTTCACTTGTAATCTATAATATTATATATTGATGTTCTACCTAGAAGTTGTTCATTGTTACATGAATTATATGGGCGTTGCCCAAATCCCAACTATGTTCTAGTATTGTTCTCTATTAGATCCCCTTTGTGCTTGACAACCTTCTCTTTGAAAGTGTGACCTTCCAAACACCCCCTCTTACGAGGTTGGTTCTTGCTACAAGACATAACTCTGATCTATCAATATTGTATGTTCTACTGATTGAAATTATTTTACTAATAGCCAATAAGGTGGTCTATGGTTAGCTATCAATTGTCTTTGTATACTAAGAGTTAGTCCTCTCTCGCATCTCTATGAAATGTAGTGGTCATGTTAATTGTCTTATATGGCACTAATCTCTAAACTCTTGAACCTTAAGGCCTCAATGGCCTATACTGACCACTGCTTAGAACCATTTACTTTGCTATTATAACTTTTTGAATTGTCTCATGCATGGTAGAAGGCATCAATATCCTAACATGTACTCTAATATTCTAATTCAACCTATACACAAACTTGTTAACAAGTATAGGGCATATATTAGTAGTTACAGGAATCTTGCCTCATATTCGGGTATGGATTTGTTTCCTTGTCTCAAGGAAGTAAATTCATACAATTTTCTTTCAATCAATTCTTAATAATATGATATCATTTTAACACATTAGGATGGAACCAAGGCCTTAGAAAATTTGATCTTTTAATATTCCATAACAGCATTAGTACCCTTCGAAATTTGATCTTTTCTAACTTGTGTTAAGATATGGACTATTTGAAAAAGCTTGATATTTTTTACTTGTCCATAGGCATTGAATCTATCACACAAGTTGATCTATTAAATATGTTGCAAAGGAACCAAGGCCCCCTTAAATTTTGACATTTTTATCACACTCAGAAGGAATTCACATAACTTGATAATTTAAACATGCCTGAAAGGCACATTGGCCTTCCTAAAATTTTATCATTTTGACACCCTTAAATGTTAATTTGGTAGCTTAGTGACAAATTCCAACCATCATACAAGATTCCTCTTTTCTAGAGGACCGGTTTTGACTATTAAAGTGCTCAATTTGGACAAAGGAAAGTGTATTTTTTAATTAAAGCCCACATGTGCATATTTGATCAGGTCAGCCCTAAAGCAATTTGGACACCCTTGGAAGGTTATAAATACAAGTGACATCAACCTCATTTAAACATCATCATCATCATCATTTCTTCATTTTTCTTTAGTTTGGCTCACATAGGTTTGAGATGGTTCGTGGAAAGTTTGCTCACACAAGTCCAAGATTGTAGGGTTTGAAGCTCGCACATGTGTTAGGATTTTGGTTTCTGACCATAGGCATGACAGGGAAGTTTTTAGTTACAACTGTAAGAATGCAATCCTATGCGTGTGGTTGAAGGGTTTCAGCCACACACATGACACTTTCTACATGCGGTTGGTGCCTAGGGTTTTGTTTTTTCAGTTGACCGAAGTTTTTGCCAGTTGACCGAAGTTTTCGCCAGTTGACTGCAGTGTTTGGTAGATGACCGAAGACAATGATAGTTGATCACAGGATTTTGAATCGAGGTTTTGACTATTATCTTTGTTGTTTTCATCTAATGTATGTTTATTAGTTGATTTTTTTGTATAGGTTTATGATTGAAGTTATGGATCGTTATACTCTCTTTTACTAAATCATTCAATGATAATATAATAAGAAGAAGAATTCGAAAGGGTTTTCCCCATATTGGGTTTTGCCCTGGTCTCCAGCCAATCCTGGTGTCTCTATGTGTGAATAATTTTCTTCTATTGTTCCTTTATGTTTTGCTGCATTGATGATGATATTTTCTTTCTACATAGTTTCATATGTTGTTAAATAATGATATAAATATGAATAATTTTATGATGTTATGGGTTGAATTTAATATAATGAAATGCAAATATCAAAGCAAAGAACAATATAGCCCTAAGAAAAATTCACATGGTATTAGAGCTAGGCTGAAGAGAAGTCATTGAATATCACCCCTATGAAGACACCTTTGATGGAAGCAAGAGAAGATGGAGGAGACCTAAAACAATACTAAGGTTTGAAGGAAACCCTATGAAATTTGGTTATCAGGGTTTGATATATATTATGAAGTTAGGGTTTGGGAGAAACCTTGGTTTATGGAAAATATTTTAGATATGCAATCCGAAAACCCTAGCATGATCAATGTGGAGATGTTCAATCCCTTGTGACAGATTTGATGTAGCCCTAAATGGGATAGTCTCAATTAGGCCTTGGTTATTGATGAAGTTGATGAATATATTGAAGGCAACAATGTTATATGGTAAATGGACACGCATGACTCTTGAAGTTTGGTTCAAGAGGGAGATGATCACCTCTCATTGAAGATAAGTATTTTGTGATTTATGTTACTTCTTTATGTCTTTAATTTTGTTTAGATCACTAATTACACTTCTTGCATGTATATTTGAGTATTTGGATACTTCTAACCTCTTGATGATATGTGATAAGTTGATCCTTCATGAGGACCATTTGAGGTGCAAGATCATGGCAAAGTGAAGGAAGAGAAGAGCCAGCACTAAAAAAGGGAAAAGAGGCACCTAATGAAGAATTGACAAAATGCTACAACTGCCTATGTCAAATAAGTAGGTGCATGGGTATTTGAATACTGCAAGGTATATATGGTGTATCTTTTCAATGTTATGTTTCAACTGCAATATTGGATGGAAAAGTAAAGAATATCACCTTCATAAATGGCTTCGGCATGCCTATGAAATAAGTTGATTCGTGTACTGATGAGATGATGCATTGGGATTGGAAGTATCTTACATTCTATTTAAGTCATGTAAAGCTCTTGGAAAATTTTATATATCTATATATATATTGGTATAATTGATATTTGGAAACGCATCTCACATCTCAAACATGATAAATTTCATAAGAAGGCTAGTTAATTGTTTTTTGATATATGATAGTGTATTTCAATTATTAATGATTGTGATAGGCATGATAACCATGATGATAGAAGTGTAACAATAAGATTGATATTCAGGATCTTCTTGTTGTCCTTGGTTAGCTTTGTAATTATGTCATATGGAAAAATTGGATGCCCTGACTTGATGGTTAATGATAAAGAAGTTATGTAGTGATTATAATCTTTGAAGTATGATGATACACCTGTCAGTTTCCCTAATCATATGAATCTAACTCTTTATGAAACTTTGATGTCATGTTCATATGTGATGGAGAATTAGCTGAAGCTAGCATGTTATGACCAAGATGAATATATTATATTGTTTGACTTTATGATCTAACAAATCTGCTAATGCATGACAATATTATAGACAGGTTAATGACTTGCATGATTATGACTGAAGTGGCTTCCCATTTAGAGGGAGAATCTCTCCATAAGACCCATGCACCTATTATCATTTAGATGTATAGAATATTCTTTATTGTCGAAGTTTTCCGACATAAATAGACAAATATCTGATGTTGTTGGTTTGCATCATGTTTTGGTCTGAGAAGAGAGGGTTTCTCTTAGTTTAAGCTCCAACCAAATGGAAAAAATATTAAGAGTGTGGTTATAGGTCTCCAACTGCACAGAAGAAAGCATTTAGGTGCAGTTATGCATGTTGGTCACAAAACTGAAGCTTTATGCTTGAAACTAGAAGTGCACTTGGAGTATGACAATCCTACAGACATGAAGTAGACAATAGAATGACCTATGAGCAGGGAAGTTTGAATATTTGAATTACTATAGAGAATGTGAATGTGTTGACAACACTTGTGTTTATAGGGGACCAGAATATGCATATTACCATGTTATTTTTATTTGATCATTGGAGCTAGTATATGACAGCACTTGATAACAATTGTAAGGGTTTGACAAGATTTTGGCTTATTGGCTTGGATGATTGATGATGCTTTATAACTTTGATTTGATGCTTAATAGTTCGTAGATATGTTTTATGGATTGATTGAACTCATTGTGATAACAAACTAGGGTTTTTACCTGATAACTAATTATTTGCCTTGATGACAGTGTTATGTAGGCATAGTGACTTTTAGTGACTAATATTGGTATTCAATAATGATTTAGTATTGGCTTCATTGCCTTTGGCACATTGGTTGAAGTATAAACAATTGTGATTCAGTATGCAGTAATCTCACAATGAATGGATGGAACTTATATGACTTATTCTTGGTATATGCATGAATCTTATGTGACTTGTCCCTATTGTATCCATTCATATTTAGTGGCAGAAATGATTCATGCTATGATCATAGGGATGGACTAATGAAATTTGATATTGTTTAATAACAACTTGTTGACATGACAATAGATGAAGTCATGACTTGATATTTTGATGTGAGCTCCACTTGATACCTGGTCCTTAGAATTTGTCACAGTAATATTGGCAGAAAATTTTATGACCTTGATTTTAGCTTTGATTTGGCATCTAGGGCTTGATAAGCTGACTTAGTTGATTTGATTGCACAATATTAATTTTTGCAAGGTTGAGAATATTGGTTTGGTCAAGTGTTATGTTTGTAGATAGCATTGTATGGCTTGAAGCAAGCTTCTGGCGTCAGGTATTTTCACATTGATAGTTACCCGATGAAGCCATAAATATTTGCCAATCCAAACCCCCACTTCAAAAGTGGTCCAAGGTACAACTTTGATTTCGGTTTTATATGTTGATGATCTATTCTTGACAGGTAATGAGCCTATGATGATCAAAGTAAGAGGAAGTTGGCCTCTGAAGTTCAAAATGACGAATCATGGCATTACAGATTACTTTTTGAAGTTTGGAAAAGAAAATCTATATCGTGAAGCTATAAAAGAGTTGTCGGAAATTGGAAAAGAAAATCCTTGGCCTCTCTGATTGAATTATGCATATATATTGTTGAACCTATCTTGGCAACCAACAGTTGATTGAAGCATTGATGTTCCATGTGAACACTTGTCTATGTGTGTGGGTGTGTGTGTGTGTGTGTGTGTTTTGCATAGAACAACCAGAGTGAATACATGATTGAGTTGCTTCATACACATTAATTTGTTGCCAAGCACCCTTTGAGATATTTGCATCAGACAATCAATTTTTGATCTGAGATATTATTCCTATGATATGTAATTGTGTGGATGTATTGATGTTGTTTGGGATTTTTATTGATAAGATGAGTGTGTTTGTGTGTTGCCTTAGTATGAGACCTACCATGATATATTTCAACGAGAAGTCTATAGCTTTAAGCACGACCGAGGTTGAATATGATGTTGTTGTCTTGACTAACTATGAGGCAGGTTGAAGAAGCTATTTGGAGAGTTGTTTGAGCATATTTTGGATATGACAAGGATACATTGTGATAATAATGAGTGGTATCTAATTGACATATGATCTTGTATATAGTTGGGATTGAGATAGCTTTAGTAAGTGTTGTTGTACGAGACAAGCTTAGACTTGTGTTTGTTGCCTCCATGAGAGGGAGGATGAATAAGGTTTCTTTTTTGTGATATATATATATTTGTTCTAATATAATATTTGATTTGATGTACACTATGAACAGGAGATTGCTGCTATAGTGACATGATGATTAAGTTGATACCAAATATGAGCACGATGATATGTTTCTGATCTACATAGAAAAGGATTGATTAAGAACACTGAGTGGGCTCTTGCCCCCTGTTTGAGCTCCCAGGGTGAAGAATTGAGATGGAGGGCTCCCAGGGTTTAGGGATCTCTGGGCAATAGGGTCATAGATGTTTCTCCCCTATTTGTAACATATAAGGTTGGATATGTTGCTCCCCTATATTGGTCTTTGTAGGGTATACCCCAACTGGCATCATACCCACAAGATGGGCTTATTGGGATTACCCCTCCCTGTTTAGCCAACAAGTTGAGAGAGTAATTATGGGTGTACAACCCAAAGTTATTATGATGTGAGTGTTCTATCACATGATTATTGAGTGCCATTGTTGAGAATATCAATGGGAAATAGGATGGGTTGATATGTATTCCCCTATATCACCTATTGCTCGATATGGGGTTGAAGATTTTTTGCTCCCCCATGAGATTCTAGGTTGAGGTGTGTTCCCCAATGTGGTTCTAGGTTGATATTTTCTCCTTGATGATAAGCTCTCTGATCTTTCTCAAGTGGTAGAATTAGGCTCCCCATTGGCAGTGATTTCGAGTTGAGATGTGCTCCCCGATGTAGTTTTTGGTTGAGATGCGCTCCCTAATATTGTTTTGGATTGAGATGTGCTCTTTGATGTGATAGAGGGTGGTAGCTTAGGCTCCCCTATGATGTCAAAGTATTCATATTTTAGATTCGAGAATGTTCAGCATATGCGAAGAGACAATTAAGAGATGAGAAGTGATGACGAGATACTTGAGATTGGGTATGATTTGATGACAGAATTCTTGCAATGATTACAAGTGTAATAGCCCTGGTGAAGATTCCATGTAATAAATGTTAAAAACAATACCATGGATGACTGGGACACTTATTCGAAGCTAAATGTTGGGCAAGACATCCTAGGGGGTGTTCATTTGGTTGTTTATGGCTAAGGAAATTGGCAAAGGCAATGACTAAGGCATTAAAAGGAATTTTGGCACATTTATTTATGAAAATAGTGGAAATTGGGAGAAAAAGGAGGTGAAAGCTCACAGGTTGCAAGTGAGGAGGAAAATGAAGGAAAATAATGGAAAATGAAGAAAATATAGGCCTCATTCATAAAAAGGCTTCTGAGGATTAGTTGGTAACCTTTTGTCAGTTCAGTGTTGGAGCTCTCTCATATTCTCTCTCTCTCTCATACTCTTGGATACTTAGAGATTTCTTGGAGCACTCTTGGAGGGTGTGGCATACTTGGATGCTTGGAGAAAGAAGGCAAAGGAAGAGCAGGAAAGAGCAAGAAATTATTAGCATCAACAGCTACATCAAATTTGCTTGCAGGTACCGAGTTGCATGTATAATTTCTTCACTATTTTTGGCATACATGGCATATACATGTGGATTCTTGGTTGTGATCTGTTGGAGGATGGCCTAGATTGACAGTGGATTACATAGCCTTGCCATTTCCTGGATAGCCATGGTGATTGTGGGTTTATTTTCATTATTTTGTTTTGGTTAGTTCTCATGTTTCCTTAGATTGGGTTGAGTTATTAGTCCTGGAAGCCCTGGTTGAACAAATGCTCTAGAATCCCTATAACAGCTTGGGTTGAGTTATTAGTCCTGGAATCCTTGGTTAGACAAACTCTCTAGAAGCCCTGTATAATTTATGGGTTGAGTTACTAGTTTTGGAAGCCTTGGTTGGATAAATGCTCTGGAAGCCCTAGAAGGCTTCGATGGAGATCATCTGATGATGGTTTTGGTGATGTTCAGCCGTGAGGTGGAATCACTATTTGATGGGTTGAGGTGGATGGCCTCTGGAAACCTTGGATGAGCTTTGATTGATGTGTTCTATTATATCCCACATTCATTCTTGGAATATGACATGGGGGTGAATGGCTAAAGAGAGATTTGGCTCATCCATTCTACAGTCGGGTGAAACGTGGTAGTCCCATCTCCGGTTGGTTCATTACATTCATTAATGAGAAACCATTTGCTTGATTTCCATGTGTAAAGGTACTGATATATTTATGGATTTGATGGTTGTCATGTTCATTGTATTTATGTTCCTATTATACTGGTTATATGCACATTTTATGACAGCAGTTATGTATGGCTCTCAGCATGTTTTTACTTGTATGTTAATGGATACTGTGTCTATGACCTAATAGATGATAATGTAGAAAATGGCATGAGGAAACAATGATTCATAGAGATTCTCATATAGTATGAGATCCCTATGCTTAACTCTGTTATTTACACCTGTAGATTACATGTCGATGTTATGCTTGACCAAATGCCTATCATGGCTAGTAGGGACCTAGTGAAGGTCTTGAACAAGTATTTTCTTTAATGTTGTCATTTCCATGTTAATTTACCGACATGAAGAGATGGTTCAGTTCTGGGCAATGACCTGGGCTCTCGGCCTGAAAAAGTGGCTCAAATCCTGGAGTTGTTGGCATATCACTGACAATTTGGGTCTATAGTCACTGGAAAGCAAGCCAATGGGAGCAACTTTGGGTTTTTAGTCGCCCTCATGCCTATAACATGGGAGCGATTGAGCCTTAAATTGTCCAAAATCTCAGTGGGACCCCCAAGGCAAGTTGCCTAAACTATTAGATTGGTTCTTCAAGGTCCTGTAGCTGATTATTGATTTATGAATGGTGTGTTTTCGTTGGTTCCACTTCCTTAAGGTGACTTAGGAGGTTGAATCATATCATAGTGGCCTCTCATCGCATGTTTACCCCAGCTAGCCGGTTTCTTGGGTAGATGTGCAAGGAGGGTGTTACAGAGTGGTATCAGAGTATGGTTCACCCCTTGGACTAGATGGGCTATGTATTGGTCATGCATGCATGTCAATTGCATGTGTGTCTCTTACACTTATATACTTATTGCAATTGCTTGATGTAAGATTAGGGTTGTAGTATGGTTATCATGGAGAATTTGTTATTGATTTCATGGAATGTATTTGAAATGAGTATGTGACTGACTATGTATGGATTATATGTCACTTACAGGTTGATTTTATGGTACCTACTTACATCCTTGTATGTTAGATTACATTTTTTGATATTTTGATTTCATTCATTAGTCTTGTAGGTTGATTACAAGAATTGATTGATTATGTTCGACTACATGTGGTTATGCGTATTTGTAGTTGGTTTGGCATTTATTATGCATATTGTTGGTTGCATGCGGCAATGTGTACAATGGAGTAATGGTTTTTGTCATGCATGAGGTCATAGCATGCATTGTTGATATGGCCTTGCATTGATGACTGGATCCTAGTTAGAGTAATGTTTATGAGTTGATACATTTACTCGCATATGTCTATATGTTGTTATAATTATGTTCTACATGTATCACGTTGATTTGGTAATCTTGCTAACAAGTATCCTCCCTGAGCTATACTAAGGTACGTTAGTTTATTGTGATTTGGTTTATCTGACATATTATGCCTTGCAGGAAGAAATATCAAATGGCTAGCAAGATGGTTGACTATAGAGACTCTCCCTACAAATTCAAAGAGTAGTATGGTGTTGGGAACCCCTTTGACTTGGTAGTTACATCGAGAAGTTTAAATAAAGAGATAAGGAGTTGTAAGGCAGATAATGGCATAATAATACAGTCACAGGAAATGTTAGCAAAGGTGAATGCAGTAATACTTCAGAGCTTTTCAGATTTGCAATGACAAGGACCACTATGGATCAACCATGAGCAGGAAGATAAAAATAATGGGGCATATAGTAGATTGCATGGTGTTCATCGATCAGATAGAGATGATACATCTGGAGAGGATGAGGAATAGACACATGTATGGTTCTAGTTCTAATTCAGATAGGCACTGTGATCGTCATCGGTATCATCCTTACAGGAGGGATGATAGGGGATACTTGACAGATGAATTTAAGAAGGCAAAGCCACCTACTTTTAATGGAGATATAAAGATATCACAAGATGCAGAGGCATGGATGATTGGTACGAAGAAATTCTTCAAGTTGCATGAATACTCAGAGAACATGAAAGCTACAGTGGTTGCTTTCAGTCTTAAAGGTAAAGCAAACATCTGGTCGGAAGATGTGAAGAATGTCATAAATATAGATGAGGAAGATATGACTTGGAGTGAGTTTGAGTGGCTTTTCAAGAAGAAGTATTTGTCAAAGAGATACTTCAATGATAGGGAAAAATAATTCTATGAACTAAAAATGGGATCCATGACAGATGATGAGTACACCAGTAAGTTCTTGGAATAGTTGAGGTATGTGCCTTACCTCGAGGAGGAGAAGGCTAAGATTCAGATATTCATTAGTGGACTACCAGTTGCATTCAAATACAGGATTGAATTTGATGAGCCTAGATCATTGGAGGAGGCCATTCGAAAGTTAAAGCATTGCTATGAACAATCAAAGCGCAGAACTGAGACTAAGCTAGACTAGAGAGGTAGGTAAAGAACAAAGGAAAATAGGATAAAAAGTGAGAAAGGCCACAGGGTACAGATAACAAGGAGAATGTTTCACCACCTAAGAGGTTCCATGCATCAAATAGAGGACAAGGACATCAAGTTGAAGAGAAGAACAAGGATGGAGGCTAGAAACCCATAGAGTGTTGGACTTGTGGCAAAGATCATCGCAGGAGATATTGTCCGAAGAATCAGGGTGGTAGACCCCAGATATACAGTGCACAGGAGGTGCAGACTATTGGATATGTTGGCCAGAGTATTCCTCGTATCTATGCAGTCGTGGACAACAAGCAGGAAAAACATCAAGCATATATCATTGAGATGGAAGGTAAACTTTGTGATCCAGTTATTTCTATTTTGATTAACCCTAGATCTAATTATAGTTATGTTAGTCCTAACTTGGTGGATAAGTGTGGGTTGAATAAGGAGTTGCATGCAGAATCTTAATTAGTTCAATTGGCTATAGGTATGAAGAAGTGAATTCATCATTGGGTAAGAGCTTGTGCATTTTACTTAAATGGTATGCCTACCACAACACATTTGAATGTTTTACCATTGGGTTCATACAATATGTTATTGGGAATTGATTGGTTGTATCTACATAGAACCAAGGTTGACTGCTATGACAATGCCATTGAATGTGTTGATGAAAATGGAGAACCAAGAGTCTTGCAAGGTAAGAAGAAAGCCACATTAGTTAGGATGGTGACAGCTACAGAAGAAAAGTGTAGCTGCAGGAAAGGGTGCAAGTTATTTGTAGTACATATTTCTAGTGATAATGGTAAGGAGGTTGAGGATGCAGATGTGTTTAACAAGTACCCGGTTTTACAACAGTTCAGGGATGTATTTCCTAAGGAAATTACAGAGTTGCCACCTCATAGGGAGGTATACTTTTCAATTGAGTTAGTGCCAGGGGAAGCTCCAGCATCGAAAGCACCTTATAGGATGAGCACACCTGAGTTGGTTGAGTTAATGTTGCAGTTCAAGGAAATGTTGGACAAGCGGTACATTAGGCCAAGTGTATCACCTTGGGGCGCACCCGCATTATTTGTGAGGAAGAAGGATGGTACCCTTGGATTATGCATTGAGTACACGTAGTTGAACAAAGTGACTATCAAGAACAGATACCCTTTGTTGAGGATTGATGACTTGTTCGGTCAGTTGAAGGGAGCAGCAGTGTTCTCGAAGATTGACTTGAGATCTGGACACCATCAGGTATGCATCAAAGAGGAGGACATATACAAGACTGCGTTCAGGACCAGGTATAGGAATTATGAGTTTTTTGTTGTTCAATTTGGCTTGATAGATGCTCTAGCTACATTCATGTGTTTGATTAATAGTGTGTTGCATCCATATTTTGATAAGTTTGACATTGTGTTCATTGATGATATACTGGTATATTCTAAAAATAAGGAAGATCATGTCGAGAACTTAGCAGCAGTGTTGAGGTTGTTGAGAGAGCATCAGTTGCATGCTAATCTCAGAAAATGTAGTTTCTTTCAAGTGGAGGTACACTACTTTGGACATGTTGTCTCCAAGGAGGGAATTGCAATAGATCCAGGGAAGATAAGGACCATCATGGAATGGGTAGCTCCTAAGAGTTTCGATGAGGTGAGATATTTCATGGGTTTGGCAGGATACTATAGGAGGTTCATCAGAAAATTCTCGCATATTACTTACCCCATCATATCATTGTAGAGGAAAGGTAAGAAGTTTGAATGTACTGAAGAGTGTGAGACTAGATTTGAGCAACTTAAGCAGTTGCTGACACATGCACCAGTATTACAGATTGCAGATCCAGACAAAGAGTTTGTAGTATGTATAGATGCTTGCAAGAGAGGGCTTGGTGGATTCCTTATGTAGGATGGACAGGTGGTATGTTATGAGTCCCGGAAACTAAACGAGCACGAGCATAATTATCCCACGCATGATATCAAGTTAGCAGCGATTATACATGCATTGAAGATGTGGAGGCACTATCTTCTTGCTATGCGGTTTGTGCTTATGAGTGATCACATTGGGTTGAGGTATTTGTTTAACGAGTCGAATCTGAATGCCAGGCAGGCTAGATGGTTGACCACGATCAATGAGTTTAATTTTGAGACCAAGTACATCAAAGGCAAGGAGAAGAGAGTGGAAAATTCTCTTAGTAGGCAGGTACAAGTGAATCACATAGCAGCTATGAGCTCTTATGGGACAAATTTATAGGACAAGATCTTGCGAGCAGGACAATAGGATGTCAAATATATGGAGATTGTGCATGGGTTGCAACAGAGTACAGGTACAGGTGATAGTACAGGTATAGGTACATGTGATGGCACAGGTACAGGTACAGGTAGTGCTACAGGTACATGTGATGGAATAGGTACATGTACAATTAGTGGTACAGGTACAGGTGCAGGTGCACAGGGCTTGGATTATTGTCTTATGGAAAATGGATTAGTCAGGTTTCGAGACAAGATATATGTGCCGGATGACAATGATCTCAAGAAGGTGATCTTGAGGGAGTTTCATGCAAAACCGTATTTAGGTCACCTAGGTTACCAGAAGACACTAATCACAATGCAAAGATCTTACTGTTGGCCAAACATGAAGAGGTTTGTAGTAGCGTTTGTGGCTAGATGTTTCAATTGTCAGCGAGTGAAGGCAGAGTGCAAACATCCAAGTGGAACTCTATAACTGATCGTGATTCCAGAGTGGAAATGGGAGGTCATTTGCATGGACTTCATCACAAGGTTTCCGAAGACAATGAAGTGGCATGATTCCATCATGGTCATTATGGACAGGTTAACAAAGGTTGCACACTTCATTCCTGTGAATTCTACATTCTCAGCTAGTGATGTGGCACAGGTATTCATCTGAGATGTGGTTAAATTACATGGTGTCCTGAAGAAGATTGTGTCAGACAGGGATGCGAAGTTCACTTCCAAGTTTTTGAAGGAGTTATTTGCAGGCTTGGGCACAGAGTTGGCCTTCAGCATAGCTTATCACCTGTAGACAGATGGACAGACAGAGAAGGTCAACAAGATATTACAGGACATGTTGAGGATGTATGTGATGCATCAGCAACACAAATGGGAAGATTATCTCCCTTTGGTTGAATTTGCATCTAAAAACGGTTATCAATAGTCACTGAGGATGAGTCCTTTTGAGGCATTGTATGGGCAGAGTTGTAACACTCCCATTAATTGGAGTGATCCGGTTAGCAGAGTATTGTTTGGACCAGATATGTTGGCAAACATGGAACAAGAGATGCAGGCGATCAAGAAGAATCTCAAGGAAACACAGGATAGGTATAAGAGCTATGCATACATGAACAAGTTGTTTAAGGAGTTCCACGTTGGGGAATAGGTGTACTTGCGCATCAAACCGAAGAAAAAATCCTTGCAGATTGAATCACGTGTCAAGTTGGCACCACGGGTTTGTGGAGCCTTCAGTATCATTAAGAGGATTAGGCCAGTAGCCTATCGGCTTGCATTTCCTCCAATAGTGAAAGTCCATGATGTTCTCCATGTCTCATTTCTTAAGAAGTAATTTAAATATGTCGATCATGTGAGTGACTAGTATGTATTACATGTGGAACCAGATAGAGAATTCTAGCCAGAGCCTCATTGTATATTGTAGAAAAAGGTGCTCATGCTCTGGAACTCTTAGGTCCCTATACTACTAGTGTAACCCCTTATTGTTATTAGTGCAACCCCCTTATTGTATTATTGTGCCCATGTAGTCCCCATGTTTTTATTATTGTGCCCCATAGAAGCCCACTATTGTTATTTTTGTGCCCGTCCAATATTATTGTTATGTAGGCTCTGATTATATTGGGAGCCCTTAGACTCTTATATATAGAAAGGAGGTCTTGTCATTTGTATCATCCAATAATTGTTCATTTGTGTAATGTAAATAAGGTTTCCCCCTCGAAGAGGCTACTTTTGACGTCATTGAACTATCTCTTTCTTCTATTTTCTGAGTTGGTTGCATAACAATTGGTATCAAAGCTTTGCATTCTAGGGTTTCGTTGCTTCAAATAGGTCATCGTGGAATTTTCGCTATATCTTGTTTTCTACGAAGCTTCAAAAGCTGAAATTAAAACAAATGTGAGCCGAAATCATGATGAACCTCATGACCTAATTTCAAATCTTTTCTCGCTATATTTTTGGATATATGAACTGAGGAAGTTCGGGTTTTTGCAGGCTCCCGAATTCGATCTCAAACAGGTCACATTGGGAAAATCATCATAACGTTCTCTCTGGACCTCAGATTCCAATTTCATAAAAAGTCACAGAAATAATACGGACTGTAGCTTGTTGGGTATCATTTTCAAAGCCGAAGTTTGAAACAGTGACATGTGGCACGTCGTACAAGTCTGCTCTAATGAACCAGTCTATAATTAGGTCATCATGGAAGATTGGGCATAACTCTTTCTTTGAGAATCCAATCATGATCAGACTTGTGGGGTTGGAAAGAGGATGTCGAGGGCTATAATAGGCCGAAATTTCAGAACTTGGAGATCTGAAATTACAAAGTTACAATTGTTTTAATATCGAGCTCATACAAAAAAAAAAACAAAAACAAAAACAAAAAACAAAAAACAAAAAAAAACAAAAAACAAAAAACAAAAAACAAAAAACAAAAAAAACAAAAAAAAACAAAAAAACAAAAAACAAAAAACACAAAAACAAAAAAAGTGTGCAGTTTCTTTTTTTAATTTTGCATAAGTTTTGTTTGAGAAAGTAGTTTGAAGTGATTCAAAGGGAATTATCAAGCATAATTATCATTCATTGATGACATGAAGAAAGAAAATAGAAACACCTAGTAAGCAACCTGAAATCTCTACTATGATACATGAAGAAGAGGAAGAAATGCAACATGATATATCAAAATTACGAGACCAAGTGCAACAAATTTCACTCTCACAAAAAGTAACTAAAGCTAATATGGATGATTTAAAGAATGGAATGGAAGCTAATATGGATGACATGAAAGCTAAGATGGATGGTATAGAAGCAAAACTTAAAGGCAACATGGAAGATTTGAAGATATATTTGACAAAGTTCCTACAAGAAATGCTTACTAATGGTGAAAGGATAGTAAAGGAAACGCATGATGAGAACAAAAGAAATGTTAGTCATGGTTTCATAGATGAAGACCCACCATGTTCCAAAGATCGATATGACGAAGTTTGATGGCAAGGATCCCGTAACATGGATACTACAGATGGAGCAATATTTCGATCTCCATAATGTGCAAAACACACAAAAGGTACGCATTACAACTTTATATTTGGAACCCAATCGGTTTGTATGGTATCGATGGCTTTGATATCATAAACAAATTGTCACTTGGGAAATTTTTATGGAAGAAATGATAGCACATTATGAGGATACAAAAAGCAACACTTTTTTTAGCCAATTGATCAATCTCAAACAAAAGGGTTCAATGGTGGAGCACATTGAGGACTTCCAAAAATTGAATATAAGGGTAAAAGATATTCCAGAGGAGCATATGATTGATGTGTTTGTAGGGACTTTAAAGGATAACATCCAACATGAGGTTCGCCTTTGGGAACCTGATTCATTGGAGAAGGCATTCAGGTTGGCGAGAAAAATTGAAAGAAAAATTATAGCAACAAGGGAGCCTACCACTCACAACTATAAAGATGGAAGTGTTGTTTCTCCTAGCCTTCCATAACCTACAAGGTTGACACCACAACAATTGGAAGAAAAAATAGCAAAAGGGATTTGTTACAGTTGTGATAGCAAATACACTAAAGGTTATAAGTGTGCTGAGAAGAAATTATTTTACATAGATTATGAAGAGGAGGAAGAAAAGAAACAAGAAACATCAAAAGAAGAGGATACTCACCAGGAACAAACCCTATATAAAGAAGAAATGAATTCGGCCAAATCTTGTAATGCATTGGCTGGAATTACCACTCCTAAAAATATCAAGATAAAAATACATATCAAGAAGAAAAAGGTAATAGTGTTGATCGATTCGGGAAGTGCCCATAATTATATGCATTGTAAGATAGCCAAGGAATTGAATTTCTTCCTATATTGAGAACTAGAGTGTCAAGTGATGGTTGCAAATGGAGGAACCATAAATTTCTCTAGAAAGTGCCATAATATGAAGCTATCCATGGGAGAATATGTGTTGAATAGTCCAATGCTTTCCATTCCAATGGGTGGTGTTGATGTTGTACTAGGAGTCCAATGGCTACAATCTTTAGGTACGATAGATTTTAATTTTCAAGAACTTTTCATGAAATTTTTTTCAAAAGGAGAGGAAGTTGAATTAAGGGGTATCGCAGGGAAAGCAGGAAAGATAATCATCTCTAACGGCATGACAAAGCTTCTAAAGAAAGAAAAACGAGGTGTAATTGCACAATTATGTTCGTTAGAGGTTCCCACATCGAAATCATCTATTTCTCCAGATCTCCAAAAAGTCTTGGACAATCATTCCAAGGTATTTGAGACTCCCAAAGGCCTCCCACCTATTCGTGATCATTATCATGCTATTAATTTGATTCCAGGAAGTGTTTCTCCAAACATCGGGGCTTACAGATATCCCTATGCCCAACAGAGTGAAATTGAATATATGGTTGTAGAGATGATAGAGGTTGGTATAATTAAACCTAGTCAAAGTTATTTTTCTACTCTAGTAGTATTGGTGCATAAGAAGGATGGATCATGGCATGTGTGTCTGGATTATAAGGAGCTCAACAAGCTCACTATTAAAGATAAATTTCCCATTTCTGTCATTGATGAATTATTGGATAAATTGCATGGAGCAATTTACTTCACCAAGTTGGACATTCATTCAGGGTATCATCAAACCAGAATTTAGACTGAAGACATTCCGAAAACAACATTTAGAACGCATGAGGGTCATTATGAATTTTTGGTCATGCCTTTTGGCCTTACCAATACGCCTTCTACATTTCAAGGTTTGATGAATTCCATTTTCAAACCCTTCCTTACAAAATTTGTGTTGGTATTTTTTAATGATATACTAATCTACAGCAAGTCTTGGAAGGATCATCTTCAACATGATGACAAAGTGCTCAAACTATTTGAGGAGAAACAATTATATGTGAAAAACTCCAAAATGTTTCTTTGGAGTAAAAGATGTAGAATATTTGGGTCATATTGTATCTCATGAAGGTGTTCAGGTAGACCCTAGAAAAATTAAATCCATTAAGGAATGGAAAATCCCCACATCCATAAAGCATCTGCGAGGATTTCTCAGGTTGACAGGGTATTATCGCAAGTTTGTTAAGAACTATGGGAGAATAGCAGCACCTTTAACATCATTACTGAAGAAAGATGGATTTTCTTCGACTCCAGAAGCAACAAAGGCCTTTGAACATCTTAAAGAGGCAATGTGCCAAGCACCGGTCTTAGCTACGCCAGACTTCACAAAAACCTTTATTGTGGATTGTGATGCCTCAGGAAATGGAATTGGTGTTGTTTTAATGCAAGAAGAAAGACCCATTGCTTTCAAAAGTCATCCAATCAAAGGAAATTATTTACACAAAGCTATTTATGAGAAGGAAATGTTGGCAAACTACATGCACTTAAGAAATGGTGACCTTACCTAATGGGAAGACACTTCAAGGTAAAATCGGATCATGATAGTCTTAAATAATTTTTAGAACAAAGATTATCTTCAGAAGAGCATAAAAAATGGGTCACTAAGATGTTGGGTTATGACTTTGAAACCAATATACAAAAAAGGAAGAAAAATGTTGTTGCAGATGCACTCTCAAGAAAGGATGAGGATGTGGAAGCATTTCTTTGTTCCATTTCTATTATCCAAAAAGATTGGATAAATGAAGCAAGGGAAGAATGGAAGAATAACGAAGAAGTGTGAGCACTCATTCAAAAGTTGTAGCAAGATCCCAGTACATCTGATAGATTTAGCTGGAAAAATGATTCATTATGGTACAAATATCTCTTATACCTCTGTAAGAATTCCCAACTCAAACAAAAGATCCTTCTGGAATTGCACACCTCTCCCTTAGGAGGGCATTCAGAATTTTTAAAAACTTACCACAGGGTTAAGAATGAATTTTTTTGGGATGGCCTTAAATCTGATATTCAAAAGTTTATGGCGGAATGTTTAGTTTTCCAACAAAATAAAGTTGAGACAATTAAGACCCCAGGTCTATTACAACCTTCATCCATTCCAAGTCAACGTTGGGAGGAGGTTTCAATGGATTTTATCACAGGTTTACCCAATTCCGAAGGAAAGAGTGTCATCATGGTGATAGTTGATAGACTTACCAAGTATGCACACTTCTGTGCATTATCTCATCAATTTAAAGCCAGTACAGTTGCTACTACATTTATGGAAACAATTCAAAATCTACATGGAAACCCAAAGATTATTGTAAACGACAGAGATCCCATTTTCACTGGAAAATTTTGGACATAGTTATTTTCTTGTCTAGGTATTCAGTTAGCTCATTGCTCATCTTATCATCCTCAATCTGATGGGAAAACTGAGATAGCGAACAAATGTTTGGAAGGATATCTTGGTTGCTCTGTATCTGATAAATAGACACAATGGGTCAAGTGATTGCCTCTATTTGAATGGTGGTATAACACTTCCTTCCATACTGTAGCAAAAATGACCCCATTTATGGCACTTTATGGATATCATCCACTGTCCATCACATCATATTTAAAAGAAAATTCTAAGGTTCAAGCAGTGGAATATCACATCAGACATCAACAACAAGTTCTCAAACTCTTAAAGGATAACCTCACTTTGGCGCAGAATAGAATGAAACAACAATTCGATCAACATCATAGCGAAAGAAGTTTTGATGTAGGTGACTGGGTATTTCTATGACTACAACCATACAAACAAATGTCCCTCAAGCAAGCTAAGAAGGATAATAAATTATCACCAAAGTATTATGGTCCGTACAAGGTGTTACAAAATCTTGGTACTATGGCATACAAATTGGAGATTCTTGCATCTCCTCGAGTGCACCTAGTTTTCTATGTTTCGTGCTTAAAGAAGATTATAAGTGAGAAGATCCCAGGTCAAACAATATTGCCAAAACTTGACAAGGAAGGAAAAATCATATCGGAACCTAAAGTAGTCACAGAAACAAGAAATAAAAAACTATGAAATCGATCAATTTCAAAGTATTTCATCAAGTGGAAGAACTTACCTGCTGAAGATTCCACATGGGAGGATGAGAATTTTATACAAGATCATCCAGAGCTACTGAAGCGTTGAGGACAACACTTTTTGAAGGAGAGGGGCATGTTAGGTCCCTATACTACTAGTGTAACCCCTTATTATTATTAGTGCAACCCCCTTATTGTATTATTGTGCCCATGTAGTCCCCATGTTGTTATTATTGTGCCTGGCATAGAAGCTCGCTATTGTTATTTTTCTACCCCTACAATATTATCATTATGTAGCCTCTGATTGTATTGGAACCCCTTAGACTCATATATATAGAAAGGAGGTCTTGTCATTTGTATCATCTTAGAATTGTTCATTTTTGTACTGTAAAGGAGGTTTCCCCCTCGAAGAGGCTACTTTTGAAGTCGTTGATCTATATCTTTATTATATTTTGTGAGTTGGTTGCATAACATGAACCAAGCAATATAGCAAGCTAAAGTGCAATGGAAGCACTTTGGGCTCGATGAAGCTACATGGGAGATAGAGGATCAAATGTAGGCCATATATCCTCCCTTTTTTGTCGGTTGAGGCAAAGAAGCTTTAATATGGTGGTTTGGTGATTGCTTATGGTGTTTCGTAGTTTCTTTATGGTGGTTTAGTATTTTCTTATGATGGCTTGGTATATGCTTCATGGTGGTTTAGTATTTGTTTTATGTTGGTTTAGTATATGCTTTATGGTGATCGATATATGCTTTATGATGATTGACATATGCTATATGATGTTTTGATATATATGCTTAGATATGATGTTAGTATATGTTTGATATATGTTTTGATATATGATTTGGAATATGTTTTGGTATATATATTTTGATGATGTTGTTATATGTACACCCGTGTATGGATGTAAATACCGTAACGAGTTGTGTCATAAAGCTCCACTATGTGGTATGGGTGTTATGTTATTATGCTATCATGTGGTTATGTTATCATGATGTTATGATGTCATATGAGTTGGCACTCAGCAGGATGATCATTGTAAATACTGTGATGAGTTGTGTTATAAAGCTCCATTATGCTGTCTATGGCATGTGGTAGTCCCATCTTCGGTTTGTTCATTTCATTCATTAATGAGAAACCCTTTCCTTTATTTCCATGTGTAAAGGTACTGATGTATTTATGGATTTGATGGTTGTCATGTTTATTGTATTTATGTTCCTATTATGCTAGTTACATGCACATTTTATGACAACAATTATGTATGGCTCTCAGCATGTTTTTACTTGTATGTGAATGGATAATGTGTCTATGACCTACTAAATGATAATGCTCATGCTCTGGAAGCAAGCAATAGAGAAAGTTAAAGTGTAATGGAAGCACTTTGGGCCCGATGAAGCTACATGGGAGATGGTGGATCAGATGTAGTCCATGTATCCTTCCTTGTTTGTCGGTTGAGGAAAAGAAGCTTTGATATGATGGTTTGATGATTGCTTATGGTGGTTGGTAGTTGCTTTATGGTTGTTTAGTATTTGCTTATGATGGATTAGTATATGCTTCATGGTGGTTTAGTATTTTCTTATGTTGGTTTAGTATATGTTGGCATTATGGCTAAAGTGTTGTACTTGATGGCAAGACCCATGGCATGGCTCTCAATATGATGAGAATTAAAAAGTTTATTCATGTGGAGAAAAGTTCACGGAATTCTATGCAGAGAAAAGTTTATTTCGTGTGGGAAAACTTACCTTTGGTCCATGGTAGTTAGTCCTTGGAATTTGAACCTATGGAGAAAAGTTTATTTCATGTGGGAAAACTTACCTTTGGTCCATGGTAGTTAGTCCTTGGAATTTGAACCTATGGTTTTTGGACCATGGCATCTCGACAGACGTGTTGATCCCTAGTATTGAGTTGATGGTATTGGTTTGTTATGGTTTTGGCCCGTGGTATTGGTCCATGATTTGAGGAAGAGCTTGCCTATATAAAGCAAAGGAGATCATTTGGCTTGTGTATGCTTTTGGGTTGAATATCTTAAGATCTGAAATATTGGGTTATTGTTTCCAAAGCTCGATCTATATGAAAATGAAGTGGAAAGCGAATCTGTGAAGGGTGATCTCTCGAGCGCTGCAGCTGCGGAAGTGCGGAGACGCCGCAGGAGACGCCGCAGGAGGCGCCGCAGGAGACGTCGCAGGAGGCGCCGCATAAGGTGTTCTAGGTTTAGTTTTTTGTTATTTTGGATCTGGTTATCTGGGTGACTTATTGGTACTTGATGATCATTTGATATTTATGGATCCAGTTTGAAAATTTATGAAAAGTGGTCCTTTTAAGATTATGTGTTGTGCTTCAGTGTATCCAGTATGAAAATTGATGAAACGTGGTACCTGGAGGAGAGAAGATTGTAGGCCGGCGCCTACGTACTAGTACTTAAGCTAGTACAAAAGCAAAAGGGAATCTTTGGAGCATTGTAGCAGGTAGTAGCCTGCGTACTAGTAAATGGATCGGCTAGTACAAGAGCAAAGGGGGTTGTAGCTCCCGTACTGGTATAAGGCTGCACCAGTACAAAATATTGTAAAAGGATTTTCTTATTAAGAAGAAGATTGAGATGACTTGCAGCAGTTGGTTTTCTCCCGCATTGGGTTTCCACCTTATATCATGGTGTTCATGTGTGTGCCTTATGTGTGATGATCTATTCTATGTTACTGCATCTGTTAACTGATAATATGGTTGATAATGTTCTAATGCACTCATTGAAGATCAATTAACTTAATCATAAGAAGTGTGGAAGTAGCATATATGAATCTGATTATGGAAACAAAAAGGTTTTATTAATGTGACAATACTGATTCCCCCCCCCCCCCTCAGTATTATTTCCAACAATTGGTATCAGAGCAGGTCCTTTGATAAAAGCTTGATCGCTTGAAGGAGATCCGTGGAACAATGGGAAAGAAGCTTAAGAAGAAAGCATCTAAGAAAAAGAAGTCATCTCAGAAGAACTATGACAGTGGGAGAATCGATTGGGGATTAGGCATAAGAAGCTCTCCAGATTCAGAATCAGATTCAGAATCATTATCAGGTATGAATGTGTTATCCTCTGATATTCCACCTATATTTCCTTGTGAAACAGATGGAAGTGATAGTGAAACTACTGAACTTGCTCTTATGGGTGAACAAGAAAGATATCAAATAGAGGCAGAATTTAAAAGGCTGACAGACAAAATTAGAGATCAACAAGATCTATTGAACAAGAGGGAATGTGACTTCAAAGAAGAAGCTACCAAATTGAAGGCCCAACTAGAAGAAGGAAACAAGGTAAGAAAACTTCTCAAGGACAAGGAAGACCAATGTCAAAAATTGCAGCATGAAGTGACATCATTAAGAAAAGAAGTCAACGAAAGAAGCTCAACCATCAAGAAACTCAAAGATAGATCCAGCTACTATGAAAATCTTGAAGCTACAATCCTCTCACTAAAGGGAGATCTTGAAGAATCAAGGAAGCAGAATGAAGATCTACTCCAAGCTATTGAAAAACAGGAAAACGAAGTCATCAGTTTAAAAGCACAGCAGGAATGTGTCTCCAGAGTTCGTCAAATGCTGCAGGATGTGAATGAAGAACAAGAAAAGGAGATTCTCAAACTAAGGAAACAAATGGAACAAGGAAGAAAAGCTGAAGAAGATTTGAAAAAACAATCTCTTGAAAAGGAAGAACAGCTTCAGGTTGAGGTAAATATCTTGAAAGGTAAAATAGAAGAAAAGGATAAGCTTTTACGATTTCAAGATAGCTCTAAAGTCTTGGATGATATTCTTAGTAGTCAAAGGTCTCCTGCTATCAAGACTGGTCTTAGTTTCCATGAAACGGTTGAAGGTGAATCTAGTTCACAAGGTGAAGCAAGGAACTCTAAAGAGAAATATAAAGTGATTAACAAAGCAATGAAAGATCCATCTCATCATCAACCAAGGAAAGAGATTCCTCAAAGAAAATCCTTTACTCCTCCTATGAATAATGTTGAATGTTATGTATGTCATAATCTTGGACATGTTGCAGCTAGATGTAGAAAAAGAAGAGTTCAAGACCATTATGCAGAAAGGTCATCTCAATCAAGGTAATTTTATGGATATTGCTTTGCTTGCAATATGTTTGGTCACAAAGCTACTGATTGTTACAGGAGGAATATGAAACATGTAAGATGTTATGCATGTAACAAGCTTGGACATATAGCAAAGGAATGCAGGAACAAAGCACGGACATCACACCAAAAGGAGAAAACATCATCACGCTTGAAGATATGGAGGAAAAAGGAAGTACAGTCAGAAAGTGGCGGCACAGCACAACATACAGACATACCAGAATCAGAGGGAGCTGAAAGTACAAAACTTCAGTGTCCTAAATCTCATATGCAAATTTCATGAAATGAAGTCGCATATATACGCGAGTTAGACGCTGCAAAGTCGCGTATATGTCAGTATGAGGAAAAGCAGTGGGGACAGGTTCAGGAAAAGGATCAGTTTGGTTTATTTGATAATGGTTACATTTTGCTGATGATGTGTGGAAATGTCTTGATGGTTAGAAGTATTTTGTTTCTAACTTGAAAATGATGATGACTTGATACTCTTTGCTGATATGCATGATCAGATTTGACAGTAAACAAGATGGCACAGGTTTAGGGGGAGCATATGCTTTTAATGCATTGTTGGCATTATGGTTAATAGTCCTTGGTGATGATGCTTATGATATGGTTCTTAGATCAGATTTGTGGTTGATTCACTAATGGTGCCTACATGGTGATCTTCATAAGGATAAGAAGAAGTACTTGATGATGTGTCTCTCATATACTGTTGTCGCCATATGCATAAAGATCATATATTGCAGGATTGTTCTTGGCACATCTATGGATGAGGATTGTTGGTTGGGTACATGGATGATTATTCAGAGTTGCATTGTTGGATGATGAGTTCTTACCTATATGATGATAGGTTGTTTCGTGCATATGTTGATTGATGCAGATCTTCCCTATTGATGATACTTGGTCCACGCAGATCTGGGTGGCTATGGTGTTTCTCACATATGATAGAATGACTCTATATTCTATGCAAAAGGATGAGTTGATGCGGACATATCTTGATGATTCATGCACTAATTCAAGTTGCTGGTGACATATGCTATGGAGCAGACCATACCGTGTCGTTACTGATGTTTATCGTGATCTTATTTAGGTGTCTTATCATGTATATCATTCGATCTAAAGGTCATATCAAGACTCATGATGTAATAATGTGTCTCTATCTATTATAGTCATTTGATGAAATATTTCAGTCATATCAAGGTCATGTAACGGCCTATCTTGGTTTCCCCACTATGCTTGGGATAAATGATGTAATGTTCTTGGTTGTCATTTTCTCGTATATCCCCACTTGGTTGGGTGATGAATGTATGTATTGAGTCTTTTGGTGATAGGAAGGTCATTTATGATATATAGAGTCATGTTCTTCTTGTAGAACATCTTTTGCAGACCTTGCTTACAGTCGGGGGAGTTTGAGCATGAACAGCACTATATAGCAGAGCAGATATTTCAGAAAGAGCATTATCAGATTGGAGCACCATGGCATATACAAAGGGGGAGTTCATTCAGAGACTTTAGCAGATCTGTTTTATAGTCAAGGAGAGCATGTTCTTAGGGGGAGCATAACCCTTTGCCCTTGATGTCAAAGGGGGAGAGTGATTCGGTGTTGTTGCCATCAAGTCCAAAGGGGGAGATTGTTGGCATTATGATGCATGTGTTGTACTTGATGGCAACCCTCTCATAGAAGATCATCTCACTTGTATACATTCAGATGAATCTACAAATATCAGATGTGACAGAGTGCATGGGTTACCGGACAACAAAAAGGGATCAGATGACAGTTCACAAATAAGCTTTGCCATCAAGTCCAAAGGGGGAGATTGTTGGCATTATGAGACAAGTGTTGTCCTTGATGGAAAATCACTCAGATGATAAATTATAGTGCAACAAAGTTATTTTCAAGTTCACGGAATTTTATGCAGATAAAGGTTTACTTCATGTAGAGAAAAGTTCACGAAATTTTATGCAAAGAAAATTTTATTTCATGTAGAGAAAAGTTCACGGAATTTTATGCAGAGAAAAGTTTATTTCATGT